>JAGFNQ010002615.1:0-27335 GCA_024364735.1 Boesenbergia rotunda | reverse complement strand
GTCTTTATAACAGCCTTTGATGGAGCTCGGTTAAGTGTGAAAAGAGTTGTCTCTAGAGCGAAACCCCAGAATGAAGTAGGAAGATCCGTCTGACTCATCATCGATCGTACCATATCTAATAGAGTACGATTTCTCCACTCGGACACACCATTCCACTGTGGTGTTCCAGGTGGAGTGAGTTGGGATATGATCCCACACACTTCTAGATGGTCACAAAACTCTTGGCTAAGGTATTCACCACCTCGATCTGATCGAAGCATCTTAATACTTTTGCCAAGTTGGTTTTGTACTTCACTCTTGAATTCTTTGAACTTTTCAAAGGATTCTGACTTATGTTTCATGATATGCATATAGCCATACCTACTGATATCATCAGTGAAAGTGATGAAGTACTGATAGCCTCCTCTAGCTGCGACATTGAAAGGGCCACATACATCAGTATGTATGAGTCCTAACAACTTTGTCGCTCTTTCGCCGTGTCCACTAAATGGAGTCTTGGTCATTTTGTCTAAAAGACAAGATTCACATGTCTCATATGATTCAAAATCAAATGAGTCCAGTAATCCATCCTTATGGAGCTGGGATATGAGACTCTTATTTATATGTCCTAAGCGACAATGCCAGAGATATGCTTGGTTCAAATCATTTGGTTTGAACCGTTTGGTATTTATGTTATAGATTGGGTTATCTAGATCTAGAAGATAGAGTCCATTTATCAATGGTGCATTACAATAGAACATATCATTTAGCATTATAGAACAATATTTGTTCTTTATGGTAAATGAAAACCCTTTCTTGTCCAAACAAGATACTGAAATAATGTTCTTAGTTAATGCAGGTACATAAAAGCATTCTTCTAGTTCTAGGATAAGCCCAGTGGGCAAAGACAAGAAATATGTTCCTACAGCAATAGCAGCAACTCTTGCTCCGTTGCCTACTCGTAGGTCCACTTCGCCCTTGGACAATGATCTAGCTCTTTGAAGGCCCTGCACATTAGTACAAATGTGAGAAGCACATCCGGTATCTAATACCCAAGAAGAAGAGATAGATAGATTGACTTCTATAACAAAAATACCTGAGTCAGAAGTCTCACTTCTTTTCTTCTTTGCTTCCTCCAGGTAGAGTTTACAATTCCTCTTCCAATGTCCGGTCTCACCACAATGGAAGCAGGTCCCTTCCTTAGGCACTTTGCCTTTGGCTTTGGATGTAGTAGAATTGGCCTTGCCTTTGGCTTGGGTCTTACCCTTGCCTTTAGGCTTCCATTTGCCATTGTCTTTGTTAACCATCAGTACATTACTGGTCTTGGCTTTCTTGAGATTGGGCTCAGCAGTTTTCAACATGCTGAGCATCTCAGGTAAAGGCTTATCAATTTCATTTATGTTGTAGTTCATGACAAATTGATTATAACCCTCCGGCAACGATTGCAGGATAAGGTCTGTTGCCAATTCTTGGCCCAGTGGGAATCCTAGTCTTTTAAGGTTCTCCACATACCCAATCATCTTGAGTACGTGAGTTCCTACAGGAGTTCCCTCTTGCATCTTGCATGCAAATAGGGCTTTGGACACCTCAAAGCGCTCGTGCCTAGCTTAGCTTGCCCTTGATATAGTTGTTTTAGATACTCAATCATATCATGTGCATTCATATTCTCGTGTTGCTTCTGAAGCTCAGAGTTCATGGTGGCAAGCATTAGGCATGATACATCCAATGCATCATCCTGATGCTTCTTGTAAGCATCTTTTTCAGCATGGGTGGCGGTAGCGACTGGTGCTTCTGGAAGGGGTTGCTCTAGAACGTACAGTTTACGTTCTTGTTTGAGGACTATCCTTAAGTTCCTGTACCAGTCTAGGAAATTAGCTCCGTTGAGCTTGTCCTTCTCAAGGACAGATCGCAGAAAGAGAGTGTTCAACGTATTAGACGACATGGTGATCTGCAACAACACAACATGCAGAAATAAGTATCATATCTAGATCATTTAATTAGACCTTTAATTAAATGATGCTCCCACTAAATCGTAGAGCTTTTGTAGGGGCTAGTCATGGATGTAGGCAAACTTACTTTGCTCACACTATTAGCTCCAAACCAAACAGCGACTACATTTATGTGGGACAAGATCCAAATTATACTTCATCTTGAGTTAGCTTTGGCTAATCGCCCAAGACTCGGTACAATTAGGTAGGTAACATTTTACTAATTACATTGTATGCAACTCTTGAAAAAGGGTTAAGATTCATATTACACATCATCTTGAGTTAGCTTTGGCTAATCGCCCAAGACTTAGCATAATTTTCCTCTTACCCAATTTTCCCAACTTTTGGGATATGCCTCTAAGTTTCTCAATCCAATTAAGGTGACTTAGTTAAGTCTCACCCAAAGTTCGATAGCGGGACATCACAATTGTCCACTCGCACTCTACCAAGATAAAATGCGTTGTTTCGCTTTGGCAAACCCAACAACAAATGATCAAGGTAGTTTATGAGTACCGAACCTTGGTAGGCATATTGAGTTGACTTAATTAAGATTAACATCTACGCATGCATCACATACACACACATAACATATATCAATATATAGGCAAGAAAATGTGACATGGTTATGACCAGTATACTACGATCTTCTCAAGCCAATGAGAAGATCGATGGTCAACCTAAGGATAACTTCTTCTCTAAGAGCATCCTCTGGTCATCATGTGTGGTTGGCATCCTCCTTATAACTTCATTCTTCAATGGACACTCCATTCCTCTTTTGTACATTACAATGTAGGAAAACTCGAGTTACATTCGAGTCTAAATCTAATTTTACAATTAGGAAGAATAGATACAAGGCACGACACGCAGGCCGTATTATGAATTACAACATGCACACACACACATACATCCAATCACATTGGGGTTAAGGCCATAACCATTCACCATGTCATCATTTATACACAATAGATTTAGGACATTGATTTTATTATGAGTGCAAAAATAAAATTTACTTTGTTGTTCCCCGAGTGAGTCGTTGCCCAGATTCATCAACATGAATCCGAGACCCATATAGCAATGGTATGATCACTCGGACTCCGCTTTCCCGAGACATTCTCGGGGTTTTCTCACTCGGGACGACTCGAGCTTCTGTCTTCCCGAGTGAGCTCGGGAAGCTTTCTGCTCGGTATGACCTCAGAGGTCAGTCTTCCCGAGTGGGAGGTCGGGAGCCTGACTACTATATCATACAGTTTATGCAACTCATAATATATCTTGTCCTACTTCTATATCACATATAAAAGTACAAAAACTTTGTACGATCTTTCACAAGTGGCTCTGATACTACTGTTGGGATCTTCAGGTGACATAAACACAAAACGCAGCGGAAACAAGATTCCACGAGCGATCCATGTGAAAGAAAACTCGTACAAAGTATATCTATCTAATAGATTTATCTACTGTTTATATCTTTGGAGCGTGCCCTTACGTTTATCCCGCACGTCCAAGCGCCGCCGGATCTCTTGTGCGTTCAAGTGTCTGTGCCTCTATTCGTATCCACACGAACACGATATCTCTAATTCGGAGAAGAACTACCTTAGTTGTGCTAGCAACTTGAGGTAGTTCACAAAACACCAAGAACCCAAGATG
This sequence comes from Boesenbergia rotunda, assembly GCA_024364735.1. NCBI lineage: Eukaryota > Viridiplantae > Streptophyta > Magnoliopsida > Zingiberales > Zingiberaceae > Boesenbergia > Boesenbergia rotunda. The sequence goes on along the minus strand of JAGFNQ010002615.1, from coordinate 23,724 downwards.
TGAGTTTCGGCCAAGATGGAGAAGAGAAGGAAGAGGGGAAAGAAAATGACAAGTTGTCATCCAAATGACAAGGGAAAAACTCTTTTATACTCATATCATGAGGAGTTTTTGCCTTTTAAACTTCCCTTCATTAAACATTTTAATGTAACTCTCTAACTTTTCATGTAACACTCTAATGGTGAGAAACTCTCCATCTTCCTCTCTTATTAATTCATTAAACATTTTAATGAATTAATATTTCATCCAAATGTGGTTGAGTCTAATCTAAATGAGTTTAACTCAAATTAGATCTCAATCCATAATCCAATTGGATTCACTTGAGTCTAACTCAATTAATCCAATTCCAATTAAATCTTAGCCAAATCAAGATCAATTAATCTCCGAAGCATCGTGTCCTTAGTGTGTGACCCAATAGGCTCTCGTAACATTGGAAATGTGTCTAAACCAATTTAGACACAAAAGCAATGAGCGACATCTAGCAATGCATCAATGCTACCCAAGTAACAAAAAAGTCGAGATCCGACTTAACCTCCGTGACTATGGCAATGTATGACCTTGTCCTTCTATCCTTGATATCTAGATTGACCAATGAGGCATAGACCGTGTCATCCTCAATCAATCTTGTGTTTCTTGATCCCCGAGTAGACTCACTCAAACAAATGAGCTCAATATCTCGTATTGACTCATTTGAGCATGGTCATGCGTTTTAGCAGTCCTACTCGATCAAGGGGCCCACAGATATCACTCCCGTCATATGGGAGAGATAGATCCCATCTACATCACTCACATCCCTCCGCATAATTCATTACATACCCAGTGATCGCCTTTATAGTCCACCCTGTTACGGGTGACGTTTGACGATACCAAAGTACATAACTCCTTATGTAGGGAACCGTAGTGACTTCAGGTCTAAGGACTATTCATACCAATAGTCACATGAGAAAGTTTATGACACTCATATGACAATCTATGAAACTTTCTCATGGCGGGTCATTCAGTACACATTCTCCAATGTATACCCATGTGTCAACTTGATATCACATATCCATTACTTGTGAGCTCAAGTCATCAGTTGACCTACATGCTAGTCTCCATGTATTAATATTGTCCTTGAATATTAATACTTGACTAGGAATGGTTTAGAGTAGTGTTCTCTACATCATCTCACTATCGATTCAACCAATCGATATAATGTAGATAAGAACCTACTACCTAAGGACATTATTATACTTAGTTATTTGGCACAAATACAAAGTAAGTATAATAACCAAACATGCCTTTATTAATAATAGAATATGATACAAAATGTCCCTAGTCAATCATCATATAATTGGCTCTAGGACTCCTACTAACAAGGTTATCCTTGATGTGCTTTCATGATGTAATTACCATGGTGTTATATTATTCTTAATTCATCTCTTTATCTTGTTGTTTTTATTGTTTTGATATTTGTCAAATCTAGAAATAATGTGCTCTAAGCTTAATGTATTATCAAATATCAAAAAAGGGGAGATTGTTGATGTAATCATGCACAAAAAATTATATTATTGATGTTTGACAACACTCATGCTAGAGTAAAATGAAAAAAGTTCTCACTTGAGCATCAAGTGTACAAGAAGTTCTTGTAGGTCAGAAAGTTGGATATAAGGCAAGTAAAGTCCAAGAAGGTTGAGGACTGAATTTTTATCAAGAGAAGAAAAACCTGAGAAGATCATGGGATCAAATGTGTGAGTGGATGAAGACTCGAAGATAAGGATGAGTCAAAATCTAGAGAATAGGAGATTCATCTGGCATGTGGTAATGGGGATATGATAGTAGAAGATTCTTTAGCGAACGCGATCATTTCAATGACTGAAAATTGACATCAATCGATTGATTATGAAACACATTCAACTAGTATAAATTGAATGGAAATGAATATCAAGTGACTGGTACGTTGAAAAACTTCTGTTCAAGTTCAGTTCTACATATCAATCGACTGATTTTGATATCAATTGAATTAATTCAGTCTCATAAACGAACAAAAGAAAATTGATTCAACTGTTTGGAGATATCAGTCGACTGTTATTGTCTTGAAAGCAAACCAAAGCCAATTGATTTGACTTATTAGGGTCATCAATTGACTGGTGTTGTTTCTGAAGCGAACAGAAGATAATCGATTCTACTAGTCACTTAATCAACCTAATCAATCGACTAATACACAAACTAATTTAGCTAATATTTGAAAAAATAGCAAAATCAAATAGAATTTTAGAAGGTTTAGAAGTTGTTATTTTGTCGGCAATCAAATTAGTCGACCATTAGAGGAATTCATTCAAACTTATATCAGTAAAAGATGAGTAGATATAAAAGGAGAAAGCTAACCGTTGTATTCCAGTTGTTCATGCTCAAAGCTCCAAGAATTCATGCTCAACTGCTCAACAAGCTCTCTAGTTATCTCCCACTCAACTTGAAGCAATCTTTTGAAGAAGAGGAATCAAAACTCTCAAAATCATTGTAAAAGTCCTCTTTTTTTTTTGCTTGTCTGCTATTACTCTTATAATATTGTTGTAATCCTACTATAAGAAGGTTTCTCTGTTATCAAATTTGGTTCGAAAAGGAGAAGGTTTAATGGAAATGGTTAGATAGGAATGGACTCATGGATTAATCTCCTCAAGGAGGCCGATACCAAGTAAAATCATCTGAGTTAACATTGTGAGTGTATCATTCTTATGTTGCTTCAAGGTTTTCACTACCCAATCTCAATGACGAAATGATTGGAGCTAATGTTGGGATCAGCCGGCTGGAAAGAAGGGTGAATTGCCTTGAAAAATAAACTCGTGATCTTTTGTTTAACTTAACAAAGATAAGGTTAGTTTCGAAAGCAAGTTAATAACATAAAATAAACAAGAAAAGAGAGAGGCACAAGAATGTTACTTGGTTGCAACCAGGGTGGTTACTAATACAAGATAATGAAAAAGCTCAAAATCCATATCAACTCCTTATGGGCAGAGAAGTCTTTTACACAATTAGAAACTCAGAGATAACTAATGAAAACTAACACAAAAGTTATTACTGCTCAAATGATTAAAACTTTGAGTTTAAGGGTCTATTTATAGGCCTTCTAAAACCTTATCGAAATGCTAACCTGGTATTTCTCAGGCACCCGAGTGCACACGGGCGACCGATGCTGGGTCAGTGCTTATCCAAGCTGCAACCGCCATAGAACGTCTAGTTGTTGATAAAATTTTGATTCGGGCATCTGAGTCAATACGGGCTCCCATGTATGCGGGCGCCCGAGTTGACTCGAGCACTTATATACCCAAGAGTCCAAGTTGACTCGGGTGCTTGAGTTGAGCTGGGTCTGGTCAACCTTTGGTTAACTAGTCTTCTGACACTTCTGGGTGATTTCTGGTCATCCAGAATTGGGCTCACCCGAACTCGTCTCTAGCCTTCTTCTCTAACCGACTTCCTCCTCAGCTTCTCGTTCCTCGGACTTCGTATACATCCTTCTCGCTCCACCAGTGTACTCTTCCATAGACCTTGCATCCCTCGGATGCACCGAGCCCGTCGACTCCCTTTCCGTGTCATCCTTCTCATTCGTTGCATCTTCAACTAGACTTCCTGTATTCCTAAGCTCTGCACACTTAGACATAAGGATCAAAAACTAATAGGATCTAACTTGACTCGGTTGATCATATCAAAACTAACTCGGGGTACTTACACTATTCAACCCCTAGCTCGCATAGTCTTAACAATAATTAGTTGGATTATCCAATCTAACCTAATCATAATGGGATACTTAATTGGCTCCCCTGTTTATTAGGTCTAATCAGTTGATTAATCCATCAACTTAATTGGCTCATATGGTTCACTTAGTCTAATCAATAAATAAATCTATTGGACCAACTTTAACTCAATCAGTTCACTTAGTCTAATTGGTCTGCTTGATCTATATGATCTACTCAACCCATATGATTCACCTAGTCCACTTTTGTTGATTGGTCTAGCTTGTTAGCTAAACTTTGCATCCCATTTGTCTTCCTAACTAATCTTTTCATCCATCATAGTTTGCTTGGTTCACCTCACAAGGTCATTACTTCATCTTACTAAACTCATCAATCTTACCTAACCTTCCAAGAACTTTCTAATCCTCCAACACACATGGCTCACCTAATTTGCCCAACTAAGCCCATTTTGGTCAGATCGACTTGCTTTGAGATTTCTAATGGTTATTGGTATTTGTGCAATCAATTTCTTAAAGGCTTATAGGAGGAAATTATTGATACAATCATACCCAAGCCATTCATGGTTTTGATGTCATTCATAAAATGATTAACAAAAACTTAATATATGACTGTGATATGTGTTAAGTCGAGGAAGAATCTTGATAAGAACTATAGGTGCATTTGGAAAAGCCCAAGTAGGTTAAAACTTACCAAGCAAAGTTCATAATTATGCAAAATCTAACAAAAGGAGTTGGCAAAAGTCCAAGTATTTCATGATAGATGAGAAGTCTAGAGGATTGAACTCCTAACAAATGGGAGTCCAAGCATTCCATAGAAAATGAAAAGTCCCGGGAGTGAACTATTGCTAGATTTGGCATATATCGAAGTTGATCTTGTAGAGGTGCTAGATGGATGTCTCAAGAGATTCGGATTGAGCAAGACTCCAAGCAAAACTCTAAGGGTTGGAGACTTGTCGTGGAGAACTTGAGGGAGGTAGCATCATCAAAATAAAGTTATGTGAGATAAGAAATTAAAAGAAAATGTAATTTAGGCATTTGGGTAGTTGTTTTCTACATATCCATGTACTTGATAAGAATACATGTTTTGGGTTAAACTAGGCAAAATAACTCTAGGTTGAATATATTTAGTCCATTGAATTATTTTTGAGTTGATAGAATAGTCGAGTTGACTCTATGGTCAATTATCAAAGTATTGCTTAAGAATAAAAGGTTTTTGTTTTGGCTTGAGTCAACTAAATTTACCTGAGTCAACTATTTGTGTGATTTGAATTTGAATTTGAATAAACTAGAACGGTTATACAACTTTGTTTATGTAAGAAAGGTTTGTGATTTATGGATTTGAGTAAACTAAAGACACCTAAAGTTGGTTGTGTAAGTACCCTGAGTTAGTTTTGATATAATCAACCGAGTCAAGTTATGTCCTGGTTAATTTGATCCTTGTGTCTAAGTATGCAGGAGGTTAGGAGCAGAGGCGTAGCCACCTTAAGGAGAGAGGGTGCGATCGCCCCCTCTCAAATTTATTAAAAAAATTATATATATATATATATATATATATATATATATATATATTATCATTTTGCTTAGTCGATCACCACCATTCATTATCGAAAACTGAAACTGATCACATATTTAGAAAGCTCATGACCTAAGCTATCCATTGCTACCACTTTTATGAGGAAATATCGAGATTTAAAATATTAAGTATTGAATTTTAAAATAAAATATCATAATAAACGGATGAACTAAATCGTAGGACATGAAGTGAGGGTGCTAAATTAAAATTGAATCCAGTTTGAACTAAATTCAAGTATGGAGATAAGGATTACTTTGATTTAAACCAGGATTGATTTGGTCAAGTTATGACCGAATCAAGTTTAATATTTAAACGGATTCGATCCATTTAAACAAATTAGGATATTTTCAAGAAAAATATTTATATTTTTTCTCTCCCTTTTCTCCCTACGCATGTCACAACCCCGCCATATCGTATGTCACCTCTTCGTTCATTCCTATTTTTCTCTTCCTCTTTTTCCACAATTACTTCTTCTCTTTCTCTTCTCCAACGATAGTAAACCTATAATTTGTTCCGCTCATCTTCTTAAGCACAAGAGTTTTCTTTTCTTCTCCTTTCTCTTCTCCAATGAGCAAGAAATACAGTATCAACTACTACACACTTCCAACAATAAAAATAGTCTTCAGCCCTCACATCTTCTCCCTCTTCTTATATTTTTAGGATTTTATTAATACCATAAAAATAGTAACGTTTTTACTTCTTCCTCTCCCTATTTTGTCTCTTCTCTATTTTTCTAAAAAGCAATGGTCTTCTAAGAGGAGTAAGTTATTTCTTTCTTCTTTCATATTTAATTAATTAAAGAAAAGTTGTAAATTATAAACATTATTTTATTAGGTTGCTAATTAGGATGATTATTTAGATCGCAATGAAGATCTTATATGTAGAAATGTTAAATATTACGAGAAAGAGATATCACAAATGAGTTTTTAACTTTAAATCATAAAAAAGCTTTAAGAATCGATATATCATTGTTTCAACTAAAACTAAGGGTTGTGATCAAAATTTTCGAATTTAAGTTTATTTTCAGTTCCTTAATTTCGAAATTTAGGATTTTAAATGATGAAATCGACCTACATTAATATTTAGAATTTTTTAAAATCGCCCCTCCTAGTCGAAAATCCTAGCTACGCCACTGCTTAGGAGTACAAGAAGTCGAACAGAAGATATAGCAAGCGAGAATGATGGCACGAGAAGCAAGATGACAGGCTCGGTGCATCCAAGGGACAAAGAAACTACGAAAGAGGATACCGGTGAACGAGAAGGGCGTACGTAACATCTAAGAGACTAGATGCCAAGGAGAAAGCTTGTTCGAGGAGAAGATCGAAGTTGGATTCGCGTGAGCTAAACTCTAGATGGTCTAAAATCACCCAAGCGGACGAAGATAGAAGAACCAAAAGGTCAACTTAGGCACCTTGGATGCTTGTTAAGGCACCTCAGTTTGTACTCGAGGTGCCTCAAGTCAGAACTGAGGCGCCTCGGGTTGGAACTGAGGTGTCTGAGATCAAATTTTTTCCAAAGTTAACCTTGGCTATCGTGGATAAAACTTATGCAACTGAGGCATCTCAGATTGCAATTGAGGTGCCTTAATGCCATATCAGCACAACGGTAGTATATTGTTTTGGACTATAAATAGTACTCTAGAACTAGGAAGAAAGAACAACAACAACTTGTATTCAATTTTCTAACTCTTGTACGAGCTTTTCAAAGATTGTAAGAGGCTTCTCCGCCTACACCAAAGGAGAATTCCAGTAGAGATTTTCCAATACCTTGGATTAGCAACTTCCTTGGTTGCAACCAAGCAAATCTGAGCCTCTTTCTTTTTGTTGTTAATGTTACTGATTATTTTAATTGCTTAACTAATTAATTATCTTCGTTAAGAAATTATAAAATATCGAGTTTTAATTTGCAAGACTATTCACCCCCTCTAGCTGATCTGCATGGGACATACAATTAGTATCAGAGAGAGTTTCGCTTTTGAAGGACTAATCATGTTAAATATGGTAAATTTAAAAATCTGGTTGAGAAAGTTTCAGAAAATTTTCTCTTGTGATAGATTCTAGGGTTTCGGGACTAGCGGATGAGGATGAGGTGTTGAGGTGGTTAACACCAAATTTTGGAGGACTAAAAGGCTTAAAGTCAAAACAAAGAGGGGCTAATGGCATAAAATCCAGAATTCAAGGGTGAGATCTGAATAAACCAGATAGTGAGGGGCTAAATGCAAAAAACCCAGTCTCTTAAATCTCCCTTCTTCGTTGCTTCCTCCACCCACAGCCGAGAGCTTCCCTTCTTCTTCCATCTTCCCCGACGCCTATCTCCACTCCCACACCGATTTGTCGCCCAACACCTAGTTTGCTTCTCTGATGGCCACTGGATCCATGAGGGTGTTGCTATCGTTCCCTGTACCCGTCCATGACAAGGGTTGCGCTGTCGATTTTCCTTGGTCGAGGATTCAGAGAAGGCTGGGGTGCGTCTCTGGTGATCAGGATCTACATTTTCAAGCATCTCTTCTAGTGATCTAATGCGGATCGCTACCCTAATTCTGACATGAGTAAGTATGTTGAGGCTCTTCGTTTGTTGGTCTGCTTTTAGATCATTGTTGGCGATTGTCACCGATTGGTGAGTTTTGTGTTGATTCCCAAATTGATCAACGTTGTAGAATTGGAACTCCGACGATTGGGGAGGGGCTACTGAGCTCCCGAGGGTTGACTAAGGCTCAGGTGTCTCTTCCTCGAAGGTCGCCGTTCTTTGCCAGATCTTGGATAGGGGAGTTCTAACGATCATCTAGGTAAGGATCTAGGTTTTGATATTGTTTGTATCTATGTTGTTTTCTAATTTGGATTGGTTGGGTTTGCAATGGAATTGATCTTGCTAGTTTTGTTCTGTTGCCATGTGTTCTTGAGGGATGTTTCTCATTTGATTAGAGTTGTGTGGATGAAATGGAGTTGTTCCAATTTGGTTTACAGACTAACCAGTTTTGGAATCGAGTTTCTGTCCTGATGAGGTTCCTCTGTTCGTGTGTGGTGTTGTTGATTGGAGCTAGAAGTTTGTTGTTCGTGTTCTATTTTAGGAGTTGTTCTTAGTTGATATAGCTCTGTTTGTTGCTCTGGTTTTGTATTGTAAGGGTTGGATTGATTGTCATTATCTTTTGGAGGTTGAGGTTGGATCTTGGTAGTGGAGTTCATTGTTTTGCTAATGTTATCATGAGCTTCAATAGGGGTTTATTTGTTTTGGCTCTATCATGAATGATCTAAGAAGAGTTCTGGGATTTTGATTTGGAGTTGGTTTTGCATGTGTAACTTGATGCCACAAGGTGGATTTGGTTCATTTGGTCTGGGTGAACTATTGCCGTGAGTTGAGCTAATAGGGTTGGGCTCCTTTGATTGTAACTCTCTCCAAGAGTTAAACCTAAACTAATTGGGTTGGCACGGTTATGACTGGTAGTGGGTTAAGTTTAACAAATAACTAGGGAGTTGGGGTTAATTAATGAACTCTCTTGGAATAAATTCATTTCTAGGTTTGGAATTTAGTTCAGTTTGTTATTACTTGCTATAGTGGCTAAAACCATATTTTCTAACACAGGACATTAATTGATTTGCTATTTGGATTTCTGGATTGGGGATTCTCTTCACTGACGGACATCTTCATTTGAGGTGGGTACTTTTACTTGTTTTCACAGATATTTTGTTTTTGTGTATATCTTGTTGTTATGATAGAGGTAGGTTTATTACCTTATAACTACTTTTGATTATCCCTGCTTGATACTTATCTACTTGGACTTGAAATAATCATGTTTATGTCAATACAATCTCTCTCTGATACTCTCACCCTGTAGATACACATGTGTGAACTCTGCGTAGGAGAATTACATGTCATACTATACTTGGCATTGAGTGATCACTAGTTATACTTATTTGTATCCCTAGTTGCATGATTGATTGGTATTGATACATGTTCATGACCTATGCATGTCCCTGTTATGGTATGGATTATGAACATGTGGGTGTGTGTGGTTTAGTATCATACATCATCCTTGCATTGTTGCATAGCTGTCAACCCTTGACTACCTTGTGGTTGAAATGGGTCGGCAGTCATATTGGATCTGCACACTCAGCCGGTCATGGATTAGTGTTACCGGTGTGTATGCCAATTTTACCCTATTGTACTCCGCTCAGCCACTCATGGGTTAGTGGATATCGGAGTATGGTAGCAGGCAATGATCCCTCCTTTTTACGGTAATTCGAGAGGATGAGACTAGAGCTCCCCCCATTTGCTTGGGGTAGGAGTGTGTACTCTAACTGCATCCTGTCCATTCAGCCACTTCGAAGCAGTGGCAGTAGAGTGCACACAGTTGTCAGAGCCCTACCCACTCAGTTGTTTACATATGACATGTGATTGTGGCTTAACTGGTGTCAGGGGTGACATATGACATTACATCATGTGCATATGATGCATCTTTGCATTTGTTTGTACTTGCTGCATATGTTTGACATGCATGCTCAGAAGGTATTATGCATGTGGTTTGGTGACCTTGCATTGCTCGTGCGTATGAGCTTACCCGTGGAAGGTTTTACCGGGGATCTCTGATTTATATCTTACAAAATTGGTTGACTTTGGTATGCACATTTTCATACAATATTCCAGTTATATTTCTGATATCGTTATGAGACTATATCTGCTTCATTCTATACTGCTTATATAACCTTTTTATGGCAATGCATATCTTATCTCTATACCCGCGAAGTTCGTTCGGACTCACCCCCGTTTACCTTATTTTATGTTTCCAAGTTGATATTTGGAGTTGCCAAAAGAGGCTCGGTAGCCAGTCCCTCCCATTGAGTCGACTTATATTTTGCTTTATATCATATTACAGCTATGTGTGTATTTCTTTTTCATTATGTGGACTTGTATTCGTTACATGTTTGTGGTTGATGTGTTTCGTGTGCCCCAGAGGGCCTATGTTGTTCTGTTTCAATGTAGACACTTTGGTTCGCGACTTCTGCTTGTATGTGATGCATTTTACTTTCTATTATATTGTGTTTTCTGACCGTGTTGGTCGAGGTAATTGTGGGGTCATATAAATCATGTATAAATGCTTCATAATGTTCACCGTATAAGGGAGATATTGTCCGTTTGCCATCAGACATACGGGTCTCCCGGGGGCGTGACAAATGTCTAGATAAAGCAATAAGACAATGGTCGGAACTAGTATGCACCTGCCTAAGTTAAGAGGGAGTTCACGACATGGAAGTGTAAAATGGAGGTATATTTTAAAATTGATTTTGAAGTTTTACTAATAATCAAATACGGTTTTAAGGTACTCAGAAATGAGAACGATGAGATAAAAGAAGAGGATCTCTGAGATAAAAAGCAACAATCAGACACTGTAGCCAACGCCAAAGCAGAATTCCATTTGTTAAGTGTACTCCCGGCTTAGGAAGTCAATTGGATTGGTACTTACTCTTCGGCAAAAAAAGTATATGAGAAGTTCCTAGAATTGCATAAGGAAACCTTGGAGGCAAAGTTTACATGGCAGGATCTACTGTGAACTCAGCTAATTAACCTCTGGATGGAAGAAGGAGAAATGGTAGCTCAATTACATGCAAAGATTAAGAGTTGATCACCGGGCTCACGAATCTCGAGAAACGATAACAAATCAAGATTTATTAAGATATGCTTTAACGCATTTTCGAGAATACCAGAGTGAATGTTGTCAGTCAACTCCCACTATATCTCCAAGGACCTCAAGGTAAGTACATTAGATAATTTGTTTTCGACTTTCGAACTTTATAAGTCTTGATGTGCAGGAAGAAAAGATAAGGCAAATAATATCACCCTGAACACAAGGATCGAACCAGATTCAGAGTCTTCAGACGATGAAGAAGAGACGCCCTACATGGTAAGAAAGTTAAATAAGATTTTTATGTCAAATAAATTTAACAAGATGCAGGAAAAGCTTTTCAGGAAAAAAACCAGTCAGATGCTACCACTATGATGAAGAAGGTCACATCAAAGATCACTGGACAAGATTAAAAAATAAAAAGAAAGTGAAAGAAAAAGGGTCCAAGTTAAAGAACCTTAAAGTCATGTGGAACGACACATTATCATTAGAGTCCGAGATTGAGGCATATACCGGACTTGCACTTATGACAAGTCATCAAGAGAAAGAAAAGATAGTTCATCCGAGATAAGCATCGATGAAGGGGGAGATACTTCAGAAGAAATCAACAATGATGGGGGAGCATCCAATTTTGAACATGATGAAATGGTAAGTGAGGTATGTAAACTTCCTCCAAATAAGCTTTATATCGGCATAAAATCTATGATTGGATCTTTTTACAAATTAAGGACAAAGTTGTAAAATGAAAAAGGATATTATTGATTTTAAAACTAATTTAGCTATAGCATGCCCATTAGATCTCATTGACAAAGTAAAAATTGAAAATAATAAATTAAAACAATAAATAGAATTATTGAAAAAGGAATCAATATGTTCAAATTTGAATGTTATACAAAGTTCAAAAATTAGATATTATGAAGGACTTAACTAATATTTGCGAAACTATATGGGCAAAATTATAAAAGTATCCAAAAATTATATTCCATTTAAATTTTTGATAAACTTAGTAGGTAAAAATTTATATTAGATTCCAAAATCTTTCTTATCTAATTAAATTTATTTGCATACTTGAATTTAATTAATAATAGAATTGATTGCATTTAGAATTTTAAAGTTACTTGAAAAATCTTTCAAAAGCATGTTTGATCAGATTTAACTTCTTTAAATTTCTTTTAAAAGATAATAAATTTATCTACTCTTAAATGTTTTTTGGAATTTTTTATTTTCTTACGGATGTTAGAAATAAATATTTCTAAAAATGTCCTACCATCTTGAAAAGTTTTCTTCAAAATTTTTATTTTGGGTGTTAATTTGTTTTTTTTTGTGATAGATAACAATCATATCTATCAAAAAATTTGAGCTTTTTCGACTGTTAAATAAATTTTTATAAATTTTTCATCAAAATTCAAGTTTTTAATTTTATAAATACATAGAAAATTATTTTTGAAAAATCTAATATTTGAAAAATGCGATTTTGTATTCTAACCATTAAGAAAATATAATTAAGATTTTCTGAAGCCGAAATATTATTTTAAATTTTTTTCAAAAATTCTCATTTCTATGATAAAAAATTATTTTTCTTAAATATAGAAAATTTATTTTGTTATGAAGTTTTTTTCATAGCTAGATTAATCATTTTGACACTTGAACAAAAATTTTCTGAAATATTTGATTAAAAATTAATTTTCTATTAGTTTTTCTTCGAAAAACATATTTAAAATTTTTTAGAGATATATTTTTGTAACATAAATTTTTCAGTGAATGTTCATTTAATTACACATATTTAGAAAAATTAGCAATTATTTTTAGCGAAACAAACTATTTTTTAAACATAATTATTTCTCTGAGAAGAAAACCTATTTTTTTTACTAAAAAATATTTCTTAATTTTTTACCCTTAGAAATTTTTTCATGTGTTCTAAATTTTTCAATATCTCATTTTTTTATGTGATCAAAGGGAAAGAATTTTGAGGGTTAAGTTAAGGGAGAGGTCTTCATTATAATATTTTTTTACTTAAATGCATAATTTGTTTTATTTTTTTATTAAAACAATGTTATTTTTGTGTTTTGTTTGCCTTAACTTAACTCATGTTGATGTAAATCAAAAAGGGGAAGATTGTAAGTATCCCGAGTTAATTTTGATGTGATTAACTGAGTCAAGTTAGATCATAGTTGGTTTGATCCTTGTATCTAAGTGTGTAGGAGCTTAGAAGCACAAGAAATCGAGTGGAAAACGCAACAAGTGAGAAATATAACAAAGGAAGGGACCCAACGGACTCGGTGCATCCGAGGGATGAAGAAGTTGCGGAAGAGTACACAGGTGGATGAGAAGGGTATATGCGACATCTAATGGACGAGAAGTCGGAGAGGAAGCCCTTTCTAGAAGAATGCCGAAGTTGGGCTCGGATGAGCTCAACTCTAGATGGTCGAAAATAACCCAAGCGGACGAAGACGGAAGAAAGTCAACTCAAAAGTTGACTTTTACCAAATGATTAACTGAGGTGCTTCAAATGCTTGTTAAGCGCCTCAGTTGAGTGGATGGAGTTCTATACAAAAGCAGAACTGAGTTGCCTTAGTTGTACCTGAGGCGCCTCAAGTCAGAACTGAGACATATCGAGTTGGAATTGAGGTGTCTTATATCAAATTTTATCCAAAGTTAACGTTAGCTATTATGGATAAAGCTTATCCAACTGAGGGGCCTCAATGTCACGTCAGGACAACGATAAGATCTTGTTTTAAGCTATAAATAATCCTCTAGAGTTTGGAAGAAAGAACAACAACTTGTATTTTATTTCCTAACTCTTGTACGAGCTTCCAAAAATTGTATGAGTCTTCTCCGCCTATACCAAAGTAGAATTCCAGTGGAGCTTTTTCAAACGTCTTGGATTAACAATTTCCTCGATGCAACCAAATAAATTTGAGTCTTCCTTTTTGTTGTTAATATTTTTGATTATTTTAATTGTCTAACTAATTAATTATGTTTGCTAAGAAATTATAAAAGATCGAGTTTTAATTTGTAAGGCTATTCAACTCCCCCCCCCCCTCCTTTAACCGGCCTACACGGGACCTACATTTAAGTACCCCGAGTTAGTTTTAATGTGGTCAACCAAGTCAAGTTAGATCCTATTAGTATCTAATCCCTGTGTCTAAGTGTGCAGAAGCTTAGGAGAAAGTCGAGCGAAGGACGCAACGGACGAGAAGGATGACACGGGAAGGGAGCCAACGAGCTCGGTGCATCCGAGGGGCGTCGAGGGTTGAGGAAGAGTACGCCGGTGGAGCGAGAAGGACATGTGTGACGTCCGAGGGACAAAAAGTCGGGAGGAATCCTACTCGAGGAGAAGGTCGGAGAAGGATTCAGGTGAGCTCAACTCTAGAAGGCCCGAGATCACCCAGAAGTCCAACACTGAAAGATTAGTCAATGAGCAGTTGACCAGTCAACTCGGGCACTCGAGTCAAACTCGGGAGCCCATGTATGGGGGTGCCCCCATTCACTCGGTCGCTCGTGTTCCCGAGCGCTCGAAACGACTTGGATGCCTGTATGACTATACACATCCAGAAAGTAGTCGTTTCGCGACCGTTGCGACGTGGATAAGTATTGACCATATGTCAGGCGTACATATATACTTGGGCGCCCAAGAAGCGTCATGTCAGCATTGCGAAAAACTTCTACAGGGCCTATAAATAGACCCTGAACTCAGTTCATTTCATCAATCGAATTATAACAAATTTCTCTGAATCTTTCTATATTTTTCTCTGAGTTCAAATTGTGTAAGAGGCTTCTCCATCACAAGGAGTACATTTGGAGTTGAGTTTATCATTGTCTTGGATTAGCAACTATTCTGGTTTCAACTAAATAAACATCTAGTGTCTTTTTTCTCTTGCTTAGTAATTATTTTATGTTATTGTTCTGTTGATAACTAATCTTATCTATGTTTATGTCGAACAAAAGACCAATTCTTATTTTTCAGGGGTAATTCATCCCCCTCTTGTCGGCCGATCAATTCCAACACTACATATTGGAGTTGTGTTAATGGTGAAAAGTTTAAAAGTTTGTCCAAATGATTCAACTAATGGTGAAGTAGTCAGTTGAGGACACAGTTATCAAAAGAAAAGGTTGAAGCTATATCCAATTGGGTCAACTAGTGGTGTTTGACTCAATTGATGACAAACAAGTCAACTAGTCAACTGAATGTAATTTAAGTTAATTGATATGAAACAATTATTGTGAATAAAGTTTCCAGATTGTTGTTTCAATTGACCAAGGAGATTTGAGTCAAGTGATTTTTCGCAAACTGGCACTATAAATAGGGAGCGAAATCATTTCGAACAACAAAATATATATATATATATATATATATATATATATATATATATATATATATATATATATATATATATATATATATATATATATATATATATATATGACCCTCCATAACGGTCACAAGTGTGTGTGACCCTCCAAGACGGTCACAAGTATTTTGAAAGAGAGAAAATCATGAAATCATTCAACGAGATGAGCGTCCTCATTGGCATCCCCCACACTCCTTTCAAATGAGACATGAATTTTAGGACGTTAGGCTTCTAAACTATCTACCATAAGTACTTTCTAATTTATTCTGACGACCGATGAAAAATTTTCGTGTAGTCGGATCGATCGCCCGAGGTTGGAAAAACCTCATTAATCATTGGTATCCCCCCCCCCCCACACACACACAAGGCCTCCAGAGCTATGGTACAATAATAAGACGACTAGTCACTATCCCAGATATTCACAATTCGATCCCCAGCTATGACGTATTTACATAAATTTTTTCTCCAAATGAGGTACGAACCCTGAGAAACTGAGCTTATAGACTGCTCATCGTGAGCGCTTTCCGATTTATCCTGACGATCGATAGAAAACTTCCGTAGAATCGAATCAATTGTTCGAAGTTAGAAAAATTTCGTTAATTATTTTTTTATCCCCACAAGATATAAAATATAAGCACAAGGAATCCAATGTGTTACTACTGTCAGTGATAAATTCCGTTATATACCTAACATTTATGTATTTGTTAAAGTTCTCTCTGTTGACGTGGAATTATCACGTGTTCATCATCCATTCTACGTCTTGAGATTCTTTGCTCTTATATTTTATATTGTAAGATTTCTCTATTTTTCTAAAAAAAAAAGTTTTCTTTACAGTAAAAATTCTAATCATAATCTATATATTTTTGGGCAATTTACCAAAGGGCGTATCCAACTATTCGTAATTACCGAAATGAGTACCATGGTTTCTATTATACCAAAGGGCGCATCCCATATAGTGAAGTTACTTTTATACCCCTCCCGCCAAAGAATAACTTTATCAGACACAGTTTCGAGACAACCGAACCACTTTATCAATAAAATATTAATTTGTGGTTCGGATGTGTAGCAGTGGAAATTTTCTCCGTTCTCTCTCAGCGCAACAACGTAAATGGAAGTCCTTCATTTCGGATAAAAGCTCACTCTCAACCTCTCTCAGCGCAAGAACTCGCCTTCTTGCAGTCCTACGTGCCCTAGCTGTGATATAGTCGCGAGCTCATCCCCCGAATCCCTGCGGACAACCAAAACCTAGGCATTGCTCGAAAGCGTTTCTGTGTGATCCTGAGGTGGGTTTTAGTGTTAACGTTGAAGTGGAGACTAATCGGCATAATACACCAAGGGGTTAGGGTTTCTGCACGTTGGATTTATTTGATAATGTCAGGCAAAAGGTCTGTACGTGGTTCAACGTCTTCTTCCTTGGCATTATCCACCAAGGTATGTTAGCGATATGCTTAGGTCAAACCAGCATTGTTTGTCAACATGTTTAAAATTATTTTGCTGAATAAATTTGTACTGTATATAAACTGTAGGATTCAGATGACATTGGACAAAAATTACGTTGGTGCAGTATTTTAGGCCACTTTAAACAATTTTTTGAAGAATTTGACATTTTAAATGATCGACACATTGCGAAGATCAAAGGGTCGCCTTTCAGTTTTTTCCTGGACATACAAGAATTGCAGCATATCCGTGGAATTTTGGTTAATATATTTGAAAGTTGGGATTCAACCTCGCAAGGTTTTAAATTCTCAGGTAATAGTTTTAGTTATGAATTGTAGACAATATCTATAGTATCTATAGTAAGATAAGACAGTAATATAGATGACCTCAAATGATTAGTTTTTGATAAAGTTTAATCATTTCATTTTAGGGCTACTGAGGGACTGAAGTGAAAATGACTTCAGGCCCTCGGTAGGCCTGAAATAAAATCATTTCAGGCCTACCGAGGGCCTGAAGTTAATTTAGTTCAGGCCCTCGGTAGGCCTGAAATGAATACATTTCAGGCCCACCTCGGGCCTGAAATGAATTCATTTCAGGCCCTGGTCGGGCCTGAAATGTATTCATTTCAGGCCCTGGTCGGGCCTGAAATGTATTCATTTCAGGCCCTCGTCGGGCCTGAATTGAATTCATTTCAGGCCCACGTCGGGCCTGTATTGAAATCATTTCAGGCCCAACGTGGAATAATTTCAAGCCTATATTCTTGATGATAACTAAATATTGTAATTGTTTCAGGTGTACCGGTTGCGTTCTCCAGACGAGATGTTGCATTGATACTGGGTATAGTGGACCGTGGTGTTTCGGTCCATATTAATTCAACTAAAGCATCGGGTGACCTCTATCGTACTTACTTCTCAAAAGAAAAACAACCTACAAGAACAAGACTTGAGGAGTTACTTAAACATTTTTCTAAAAGTGTTGAATCAGAGGATGATGTGTTATTAGTGTGTAAATTTTATATTTTGTATATATTTGTTTGTGTTTTATTTTCATCTAGTACATATAAGGTTCCTCTAGGTCTTGTAGATATAGTAGATGATTATGACAATCTAGGTAGATTCAATTGGGTAGAAGCTATCCATCAATTTTTGTCTCCACAATTACCTAAGATTGGGGACTTATTTTCATCAACTCAGGGAAACCAGAGCACCACCAACCTCCCTTACCTAAAGGGATTTGCAGGGCTTTTGGCAGTGAGTAGAATTATCTTGTTAAATTTTATAATATTTTGATGTCATTAATGTATTTGGCTGCAAAAATTTGTGTAGGTATGGTTTTTGGAGCATGTACCAATTCAAAAACCATTCAATGTTGAAGGGCCCCGAATAAATAAGTGGAGGAATATTCCTTCGCATATTAGTAGGGTGAGGGGCCTTGTCGACCGACTCTCGTCTGAAGAGGTAATTATTCTTAAATGTGATCTATCTGAGTTAGATAGAGAGGTAGTAACATTTGTGTACTTCGTAATTGACAGGTTATTGTTGAATTAATTCCTACCCTACATGAGAACACATTGTTTGAGAACCTTGATATCGGTGATGACATACCACGACCAATGGAGACATCAGAAGGAGATGTTAGCCTATGTGGTGAATGCATTCTTAAGGACAACCGAATCAAGGAGCTAACAGAGGAGAATATATGTTTGAATGAAAGGGTTAAGGAATTACTTTCAATTATTGAAAAAAAAGGCATGGAGGGTCAAGAAAGTTATCCTGTAGTCGATCCTCTTTCTGATCCAGTATCTTGTACACCTAGGAGAGGACGTGACCGAACTCGGTATGATTACAGGGATACTCCAATTGACAGTCCAGTATGGCACCAGCTTTTACCTAAGGGGAAGCGGGACAGGAAACAAATATCAATTGTTATGGACAAGGGAAAAAGGAAACTTAGTGAGGAGGATATGGATGAAGCAAGAGGAAACATTTACGATGTAATGGAAGTCATGTCTGAAGAAGACATAGAGGAGGAAACAAGAAGAACCTCCGAACTATACAAAATGAGGCAACAAGGCATTGATGTAAGTGTGTTAATTTCATTTAAAATACATAAATTGTATTGAATTTGGTCAATAATTAGTTTGGGCTAAATAAATTTTATTGATGTAGTTTGTGAAGAAACATTTTATGAATACAAAGAAGAAAAATAAAGATAAAGAAGTGGTCTACCTGATAAATAGATTGGAGAATCTAAAGTAAGTTACAAAATATTATAGTTTACGTTAGTTAATATATCTTCTTATGTAATATATAATCATATCAATTTACATGGCAGGTTGGCAAATGAATTTATCTGGGAGGATGCACCCTTTGCTTTGAATTTGCATTCATTCTTACAAATCCTCAATGGAGAGGTTTTTACAAAAGGCGAGGTCATTGATGCCTTTTGTAAAATTTTATTTAGGGGAGCATCCGCATGTGGTAGGCCATACAACAAGTCAATATATTGTTCAACCTTCTTCACAGTAAGTGATGTATATTAATTAAACAGATATATTGTACAAGACCTAATATTATGATATGGGTATTATTAATTTTGTGAATGCATATTTGTAGGCATCAATCAGATCGTCAAGAAAGATTTCCCTGCAACAAGTGATGAAGACTGATATGCTTGAACAAGGGTTTAGATTTATTTTAATCCCTTTGTGCAGTGATAATACACACTTTCACTTGTTAGCGGTGGATACAGAATCCATGACTTTTAATCATTTTAATTCTCTTGCTAGTGGTCGTAAATATAAGCATGAATTTGACACAGCGGTGAGCTATCTTCCTTTATTCTTATATATGGTCATCATTTTCTCTAAAATGTCATTGATGGTGATTAATAAATTCATGATATGTTTGACAGGTAAAAGAACTTAAACAATATACTCGCGAGGAACTTACGGCTATTCATCCGTATCTACAAAGTCATCATCCCTTGGACAAATGGTCCTCCGTCAGACAAAAATGTCCCCAACAAGAACATAGGTAACTAAATGAGGAAGAACTTTCTTATTTTTTAAAATAAGAAAGTATTTTATAAACCCACTTATTGAAATCTAAAAAAGTGTTTGTTAATTTCAGCGTGGACTGTGCCTTCTTTGTCATGCAATATGTTCGATGTCTCCTATATGATGAGAAGATGGATTTCAAACAAGGAGACATGAGTAGAATCAGATTTGAGCTGACAGTTAATATTCTGAGAGACATGTTTTGTAAAACTTGAGATAATCTGAAAACTGTATTGGTGATGTAAAAATCCATTGCTGTTGATTAACATCCATTTGTATGGAAAAATCTCCTTATGTGGATGTTGTTATGATTATGTAGATGTTGTTATTCTATATAATATATTGTCAACAAAAAGAAAACAATTGGGTGATGTTTATTCAAATCCAGTTGTTGCATTGTTGTGTGCCAAGTGATACGGTCGGATATAATAACTGATAATGCACTGTTGTGTGCCAGTTGCTGCACTGTTGTGTGCCAAATGATCTATTCTGTTACATCTTGTAGGTAAATATTTATTATTATTCTAAAAATCATTATATAATCTAATCAACAATATATATTATATAAATCAGATATAGGAGGTTCAACCGGTGGGTTTTGAGCAAAACCCACTGATGGAACTAAACTAAACCTATAGGTTTGGAAAAAATTATAATTTGATGTTTCGGACACCTAATCTACATTCTCCAACCTCAACCCAAACTACTGATAATGGATTTTCAGAAATCCAGATATGGGAGGTCCATCAGTGGGTTTTGCTCAAAACCCACTGATGGAACTAAACTACACCTATACTTTGGAGAAAATTATAATTTGAGGTTTCCGACACCTAAAATACTTTGTCCAACCTGATCCCTAACTGTTGATAATTTTTTTTCATTAATCCAGATATGGGATGTCCATCAGTGGGTTTTGCTCAAAACCCACTGATGGAACTAAATTACACCTATAGGTTTGGAAAAAATTATAATTTGATGTTGTCGACACCTAAAATACTTTCTCCAACCTCATCAATGGGTCCTTCAGTGGAGTTGAGGTGTTACAAACCTCAAATTATAATTTCAGGCCCACGTCGGGCCTGAAATAACTTTATTTCAGGCCCAAGGTGGGCCTGAAATAAAGATATTTCAGGCCCATAGTGGGCCTGAAATACATTTATTTCAGGCCCACCGTGGACCTGAAATAAAAACATTTCAGGCCCACCGTGGGCCTGAAATAAATATTATTTGAGGATCACCCTTAACCATATTATATTTTGACTTCATCCCCCAAGTTGGATTACATATTTTATCCCTAAACCCTAAAATACTCTCTCCAACCTCACCCCTAAATACTGATAATGGTTTTGTAGAAATCCAGATATGGGAGGTCCATTTGTGGGTTTTCAGAAATCCAGATATGGGAGGTCCATCAGTGGGTTTTGCTCAAAACCCACTGATGGAACTAAGCTACACCTATAGGTTTGGAAAAAAATTATAATTTGATATTTCTGACACCTAAAATACTTTCTAGAACTTCAACCCTAACTACTGATAATGGATTTTCAGAAATCCAGATATGGGAGGTCCATCAGTGGGTTTTGCTCAAAACCCACTGATGGAACTAAACTACACCTATAGGTTTGGAAAAAATTATAATTTGATGTTTCTGACACCTAAAATACTTTCTAGAACTTCAACCCTAACTACTGATAATGGATTTTCAGAAATCCAGATATGGGAGGTCCATCAGTGGGTTTTGCTCAAAACCCACTGATGGAACTAAACTACACCTATAGGTTTGGAAAAAATTATAATTTGATGTTTCTGACACCTAAAATACTTTCTAGAACTTCAACCCAAACTACTGATAATGGATTTTCAGAAATCCAGATATGGGAGGTCCATCAGTGGGTTTTGCTCAAAACCCACTGATGGAACTAAACTACACCTATAGCTTTGGAAAAAATTATAATTTGATGTTTCTGACACCTAAAATACTTTCTAGAACCTAAACCCAAACTACTGATAATGGATTTTCAGAAATCCAGATATGGGAGGTCCATCAGTGGGTTTTGCTCAAAACCCACTGATGGAACTAAACTACACCTATAGCTTTGGACAAAATTATAATTTGATGTTTCTGACACCTAAAATACTTTCTAGAACCTAAACCCAAACTACTGATAATGGATTTTCAGAAATCCAGATATGGGAGGTCCATCAGTGGGTTTTGCTCAAAACCCACTGATGGAACTAAACTACACCTATAGCTTTGGACAAAATTATAATTTGATGTTTCTGACACCTAAAATACTTTCTAGAACTTCAACCCAAACTACTGATAATGGGTTTTCAGAAATCCAGATATGGGAGGTCCATCAGTGGGTTTTGCTCAAAACCCACTGATGGAACTAAACTACACCTATAGGTTTGGAAAAAATTATAATTTGATGTTTCTGACACCTAAAATACTTTCTAGAACCTAAACCCAAACTACTGATAATGGATTTTCAGAAATCCAGATATGGGAGGTCCATCAGTGGGTTTTGCTCAAAACCCACTGATGGAACTAAACTACACCTATAGCTTTGGACAAAATTATAATTTGAGGTTTCCGACACCTAAAATACTTTCTCCAACCTCAACTCTAACTACTGATAATGGTTTTTCAGAAATCCATATATGGGAGGTCCATCAGTGGGTTTTGAGCAAAACCCACTGATGGAACTAAACTACACATATAGCTTTGGACAAAATTATATATTTTAGGTTATGGACACCTAAAATACTTTGTCCAACCTGATCCCTAACTGTTGATAATTTTTTTTCATTAATCCAGATATGGGATGTCCATCAGTGGGTTTTGCTCAAAACCCACTGATGGAACTAAATTACACCTATAGGTTTGGAAAAAATTATAATTTGATGTTGTCGACACCTAAAATACTTTCTCCAACCTCATCAATGGGTCCTTCAGTGGAGTTGAGGTGTTACAAACCTCAAATTATAATTTCAGGCCCACGTCGGGCCTGAAATAACTTTATTTCAGGCCCAAGGTGGGCCTGAAATAAAGATATTTCAGGCCCATAGTGGGCCTGAAATACATTTATTTCAGGCCCACCGTGGACCTGAAATAAAAACATTTCAGGCCCACCGTGGGCCTGAAATAAATATTATTTGAGGATCACCCTTAACCATATTATATTTTGACTTCATCCCCCAAGTTGGATTACATATTTTATCCCTAAACCCTAAAATACTCTCTCCAACCTCACCCCTAAATACTGATAATGGTTTTGTAGAAATCCAGATATGGGAGGTCCATTTGTGGGTTTTCAGAAATCCAGATATGGGAGGTCCATCAGTGGGTTTTGCTCAAAACCCACTGATGGAACTAAGCTACACCTATAGGTTTGGAAAAAAAATTATAATTTGATATTTCTGACACCTAAAATACTTTCTAGAACTTCAACCCTAACTACTGATAATGGATTTTCAGAAATCCAGATATGGGAGGTCCATCAGTGGGTTTTGCTCAAACCCACTGATGGAACTAAACTACACCTATAGGTTTGGAAAAATTATAATTTGATGTTTCTGACACCTAAAATACTTTCTAGAACCTAAACCCAAACTACTGATAATGGAATTTCAGAAATCCAGATATGGGAGGTCCATCAGTGGGTTTTGCTCAAAACCCACTGATGGAACTACCAAAATGAGCAGTTGTGAAGTGTTCGGATTTTGAAACCTACCAAATGTAATTTCTGGTCTTGAAGTCCTGAAGTCCTATGGTTTGTGAATATATGTCATTTGAGACCGTTTGTTTGTTTGTTTGCTTTGTTGAATCATTGTTCTGTGCCAACTGATACTGTATTAACACGTAATTGATAATCATTAGGGACTATGTTTGGAGAAAAAATACCATCTCCTAGCTATCTAAACTTTAACTACTGGTAATGAGCTTTGAGAATTCAA
>JAGFNQ010002614.1:220683-251123 GCA_024364735.1 Boesenbergia rotunda | reverse complement strand
GGTCTGTGGAGTATATGAGAATATCATCAATAAATACAATGACGAATTTATCGAGATACTCCCTGAAGATGTGGTTCATCAGCTCCATGAAGACTGCTGGAGCATTGGTTACTCCAAAAGGCATCACTACAAATTCGTAGTGGCCGTATCTTGTCCTGAAGGCCGTCCTGGGGATGTCACTTTCTTTAACCTTTAGCTGATGATACCCAGAACGCAGATCTATCTTCGAGAACACTGTAGCCCCTTTGAGTTGATCAAATAAATCATCTATTCTAGGAAGGGGGTACTTGTTCTTGATGGTTACCTTGTTCAGAGCTCTGTAGTCTATGCACAGACGCATAGACCCATCCTTCTTCTTGACGAAAAGTACAGGAGCTCCCCAGGGTGAATGACTCGGGCGGATGAAGCCCTTGTCTAGTAGCTCCTGGAGTTGCTCTTGTAATTCTTTCAGCTCTGCAGGAGACATACGATATGGGGCTTTTGAGACCGGACCGGTACCTGGCACCAGCTCAATCTCAAATTCCACCTCCCTGTTGGGCGGTAGTCCAGGTAGTTCTTCTGGGAACTTCTGGATATTCGCAGACTACCCGTACATCCTCCTGCTTGAGTTCTTTCTTTGCTTCTGAGTCCACTACGTGCAAGAAAACCAGCACACCCTTGCTCTAGCATCTGGTGGGCTGCCAAGGCTGAGAGGAATTTCTGAGTCTTCCTCTTTGGGGCTCCTTGGAACTCGAATGGTGGTTCTCCTTCTGGGCTGAAAACCACCTTCCTTCTACGGCAGTCCACTGAAGCGCTGTACTTACTGAGGAAATCCATGCCCAGTATGATGTCGAAGTCTTGCATCGCAAGGACTATCAGATCGACATATAGCTCTCGTCCTGAAATCTTGATTGGCACAACCCGGAGCCGCTGGGTGGATTCCATGATCTCCCCTGAAGGGAGAGTTGTCAGGAATCTGGACTCCCAACTCTCTGCAGGCACCTGTAACTTACTAGCAAAAGGTACTGATACGAAAGAATGGGTCGCCCCAGTGTCAAACAGTGTAGTAGCTAAATGCTGAAAAATAACTATTTGACCTGTTACGACCGTGGAGGCGCTGGCAGCTTCTTCCTTCGTGAGGGAAAAGACTCTGGCATTGGTTGGAACTGGTGCTGCTTCCAACCCTCCCTGACTGATCTGAGGTCCCTCCAGTATAGTAGGCATGTAATGTAACTGAGGCTTGCCTCCATACTGTACGGACTGCTGAGGAAGTACCTTAAACTTGTTTGGGCAGTCTTTGGATCTGTGTCCCTCTTGTCCACATGAGTAGCATCCAGTTACACCCAAAAGGCATGCTCCTGGATGGGTCCTCCCACACTTAGGATAAGGTGGATACCTAGCTTGCTTGTTCTCTGGGTTTCCTTTTTGGCTGCCAGGCCACTGCTTCCTTTTGTGGTTCTTGTTCTTCCAATTCTGGTTATTTGGCTGGGGCTTCTGGCCTTCGGTTGTCTTGTTCTCAATCAGGACTGGCTTCTGCTGTGTTTGCTGTGCCTTGATGCTATTCAGATAGTGCTCTGAGATTAGAGCACTACTGACCAACTCCTCGCTGGTCTGGGGTCGGTGCGTCCCGCTGTTCACGTTGAGTGTTATTTCAGGGTTCAGCATGCGGAGCATCAGTCTGACTCGCTCCTTCTCTGTGCTGACTAGCTCTGGGCAGAGGCGAGCTAGTCTGTTGAACTTCGCGACTGCTTCTCCCACTGGTAGGTTACCTTGTCTGAACTCCATGAAGTCCTCGTAGTGCTTGTTGGTAACCTGCATGTGGAAGAACTCCTCATAGAACTCTTGCTCGAAATCTGCCCAGCTCATCTGGTTGACTATCCTCTTACTCTTGACTCGCTCCCACCACATACGAGCATCTCCAGTTAGGCAGAAGGAGGCACATTTGACCTTCTCGACTTCTGGCCAGTCAAGAAGCTCCATTGTGCTCTCTAAAGTCTTGAACCAAGCCTGGGCATCCCAGGGCTCAATCGTACCTGAGAAGCTTTCGGGTTTCAGCCTCTGCCACAGGACGAGGTATGCTTCTTATCTTCGGTTCACGGCAGGGGTCTCCTGTGTGACTGGTGGAACTTCAGCCACTACTGGAGTTCCCACTCCTGCTGTGGGTGGTGTAGGGGGCACTGGGTGCTGATTTGCCATCAGTGTGGCGATGGTCTTCTGTTGTTCTGTAATCTGAGCTTGCATTTGAGCAATGACTGCCATCAGGTTTGGTTGTTCTGTGCCAGGCTCATTGTTATCTTGAACTGGAGTTCTGTTCCTTGCATTAGGAGCTCGGCCTCTTCTTGCCATCTTGATAATGCATAAGGGAACAAGAAATCACTATCACATCTCTAGGTATAAACTTGTCTTCATACTTAGTAACCTAATATCCATTCTAGGGATTAAACATGATTCCGTGATACTAAGGTATTAAACATGCTTCCTTGTTCTATGCACATATGAGTAAGTACTTAAGCATTTCTCTATACTGCAATTAAGTAAAGGAGCAATAGAAAAACTGAAACTTAAAGCTTTCTTACTTGAAGACGGCAAGGTTGATGCTGATGTGTGTGTGATGCTGGAGAATGGGAACTGCTCTGATACCAACTGTAGCGACCCCACCTTCTCTACCTTAGACGGACCGCTACTTGTCTACTTCTTGACTCTAATGCACGACTAAAAATGCGGAACTTTCTTTTTTTTTGTATTTAATCTATCTAAGAATGAGATTCTAACTTTAATAGTCATGCATGATACAATGGCACATTACTAGCAATTCTAACCATTTAAACTCATCACACAAGGTTCTATAACATTACTAAAGCACTATGGAATATGCATGCAACTTTTCTAAGTATATTTAAATAAATAAGACTTAATTCGAAACTAACAACATCTTGGCACATGCAATAATATTTCTAAGACTTCATAGAATGTAAATCTTACTTTTCTACCGAATTCACAAGCATTTTAAGCACAATTAGGACTTAGTCCAAAAGGGAATAATAATAAGCTCAAGAATAAGTCTAAAATGCAATGTATCCACATGTTAAACTACTCATGCCCTTGCTCATCTAGTGCATTCACAAAAGTATGCATACTAATTGAAATGACATGGAATCTTCATTCTACAAAATTGAGCATGTAAAACTATCCGAAGCATAAATGTTTAATAAACTCCATAACACAATAACTTGGAATTTGGAAATCTTAAACATTGCATTTCAAATAAGCTA
Organism: Boesenbergia rotunda; assembly: GCA_024364735.1. NCBI lineage: Eukaryota > Viridiplantae > Streptophyta > Magnoliopsida > Zingiberales > Zingiberaceae > Boesenbergia > Boesenbergia rotunda. The sequence goes on along the minus strand of JAGFNQ010002614.1, from coordinate 247,872 downwards.
AACTATCTCGTCCCAAGGATCTCTCCAAGGTCAGCCACCACACACACGTCACTCAGCACCGCCTCGTCGCCTTCCTTCAGAATTGCTTGTCTTTACCTTTACCTGCAGTAAGAGGAAATGCAACTAATAAGCATAAAGCTTAGCAAGTACTATCTAGCTCACAAAATCTCGAAATGTGCAGGCATGCTTTTTAAACAATATGAAATCACATGAGATACTTTTATGCTTAAAAGAAACACTAAAACATGTATAACTCAAAACATGCATACTCAAGCATTAATAAGTCTTAACTCACTTTCTCTTGGCTTAACATGAAACTTTAGCAATTCTTTAACTTTAAATCTTTCTTTAACTTTTAGAAAACTTCCTTAAACTTTAGAAAAACTTTGCTAAAGCATATACTTGAAAATAATACTCACTTGGATCCACTTAAGACGTAAGTACCATCTTATGCGCGTTCCCTAAAAGGTTGGGGTAGCGAGCCACCAATCCTAATAGAGTAGACCTTGGTCTACCAGGGCCAAGACCTTGGAATTGGACACCTGGATTTCTTTAACGATGCCCTTGGACGCCGGGTACTGGCCTTAGAAAATAAAATACTTACTTTTTCTTATCTTGAATGCCTTGGCATTTTCACGAGCACCTTGTGTGCCCAAATCCCTAAGTCTTGACTTTTGGGGATTTCTTAAGGCCTTGGCCTTTTCTTTTCTTATCTTCATCTTCTCTTTTCTTTTCTCATAAATTTTCTTGGACCCCAACCTCATTTACGAACAGCTATTAGTACACATTAACACATTAATATACTCTAATAGCGACCTTTACGAGCTCAACTATGTCATCTCTAAAAAGTCTGCTCTCAAAAATAAAGATAACTCGTACATAGATAAATTATATAACTGCTTACAATAAAATGTTCTTACTCTGTAAATCTAGCTACACAAGCTAATAAACTAAGCTGAAGAACAACATAATAATTGCATGCAAAATCAAAAACAAAAGGGAAATTTCATTTTTAACTTTCTAACGGGGAAAAACTTGCGGAAAACCGCCTCTTACTGCAGGTGAGCAGTACTTACCTTGATTTCTTGGACTTACAACCGAAATTAGACGACTAGGGCTCGGGTGAAACTTGAGATATCTACGAACCATCCGCGCCTACGTATTCTTCTCGTCGAGACGAACGAAACGCTCCGACCCCCTTGAGATTCCCTTAGCCGGCGCCCCTTAGGAGAGGAGAGGAGGAAAGAAAACCTAGGTTCCCTTTTGTTTTCGCCGCCCCTCCCTCGCCCCCTTCTCGCACGCAGCCAAAAATTCTCCTCCAAGGGTTTCACGCGACTTAAGCGGGGTTTAAATACCTCTTCATGAAAAAAACGTAACTACTCTATAAAATTATTTCTCTCCACCTTTTGTTGTGCTTGATACCCTAGCCCAGCCGGTCACTTGCGCGCCCTTAAGGGCTTGCTCCTCCTGTGGTCGCGAGTTCGAACCCCCTGCTGCCCTTTAAAATTTTTCTTTTTTTTTAATACTAAACGGACTCGGAAAATTCCATAAAAATATTCTAAAAATTCCTAAAAATATCTAGAATATTTCTAAAACATTTTTAAATAGTTCTAAGGACTTTAAGGACTTAAAATGGAAATTTTTGGGCGTGACAATGGTGGAGCAAACTATATGGAACTCATGTAGATGCCTGTTAGGATCCTCTCCAGATAAACCTTGAAATTTAGGCAGCAAATGAATCAATCCAGATCTCAACTCAAAGTCTCCTGCCAACTCTGGATAAGCAATTCATGAATATTGGATGGCCGAATTAGGAGCTGCAAGCTCCTTCATTGTTTTGTTATTTTCTTTCATAGGACTACTCAAGTGTGAAGAACTGCTTCCGGCCACTTTTGATACCTTCTTTTGATTTCTCAAAGCTCTCAATGTCTTTTCAATTTCTGGATCAAATTCCACTAACTCTCCACCTGCGGTCCTGGTCATACAACCAACACAAGATGAAAGCACAAACCTAAAGCCAATTAAACCAAGAAAATTGAACACAAAGAAATATAAAACGATGCACAAGCTAAAATCAAGCAATCACTACTAGAATAATGTCCCCGGCAATGGCGCCAAAATTTGATGTTTTCCTACAACTAGTGTCACAAATGGTCTCAAATTGATTAAAAATAAAAAACCCACTATCACAAATGAAATGTAGAATAGGGGTCTCGAGTCGTATTTTTTTTCCAAGGCTAGTAGTGTCGGTTTGACTTTATGCTTGAATCACCTTTTTGGGGTTTTCGATACAATTGTAAAACAGATCTACTGAAAAATTAATTGTAAATGCAAGAAGTTTAATAACAAAAGGGAACTAATCATATCATTCAAAGATTAATAGCAATTTCTCTTATACTACCAAGTTCTATTAAACCTAACTACTCCTAAACAATTTAAACTTAAGTTTAAACTTAAGCTAAGACTCACGAAGAAAAATTACTCAGAATGGAATCTAACACGCTGAACAAATTGCAAGGTATGAAATTTCCAAACTAAACAATGAGAAATACAACAACTGACTCTAATGTAAATCTAAACTACGACAATCTAATTCAGTTACAGAGCATTCCAAAGAAACAAATGCAAAATTTAAACTAAACATCCTACACACTCGAATTCACTAGATTCATGCCAAACCGCATTTCTGCTGTCACACAAAAACTAGAATCAATTCCAGAAATCAGCAAGGAAGTGGAAGAGATTTTCTGAACTTAAATCTATTCAAATCTAAAATACATCAATCAAGAGACCCTCTATCAATCGAAAAATCAGATTCGAACAGAACTGAGATTGCAAATCTGGAAGCTAAGCTCTGTTTACCTGCAAATTTGTTCTATGAAGCTTGGAATGGAGTCGGGAACCACCAATGAACGTCTCTGATAATCGATGAACTCCTTCAGCGAGTCTCTGGAAGAAATTTCAGCTAAAATAGAGCACACGCTCTCACGACCACGAAACCCTCGACGTAGCGATTCCAGCTGCCTAAAGCCATCCAGATCATGACTTGAAGCTTCCTCACAAATTCTGCAACTTGAATGAAAACGAGAACTCGAGAGTGTGGGAAACGGGGGCTTGGAGAAGAAGAAGTTCCAATGGAACAATAGCTCGCCCCCCCCCCCTCTTTAGGGGGGCTTTTCCATATTTCTGGAATTCTTTGAACCGGGTTCAATTTGGGTTCGGTTTGGTTTATAAGGAAATTAGGGATTATTTAAGGTGGTTGGGCTTGTATTGTGTTTGGATTTTGAGTCCTTGATGAGAGCTAGATCGATTAAGCCTCCCTCTTAGATGACTCCTTATGGTTTGTCTTGACCAAGTGCCCATGTGAGTCAATTTAAAATGTCCCTACAAAAACCCACCTTAAATCTGTGAGAAATAATATGACAAATGATATAAATTTATGCTAAAGCTTCAAAACAGTCTCCACTCAAAGAATATGACAAAAATTGTAAAATAAAATATGGAAGTAACAAAACACCTCAATTATCATGCCAAAAGGTTGTACTAAATGATAACTTGTCATGCCCCCTTCAACATAGGCGCCCCAGCTACGACTATATAAAGGGGTTCACCCCCTTGGCTTCAACAACAATTGCTTTCTATGCATTTATTCAAGTGCACCGCTCCGACAAGCTCCGTGCCCAAGATTCAAGCGCCAACGACGACCCGCGGCTCCGACATTCCAAAATCTTCCGGTCGTCGGTATAAATTCTTTTTGTTAAAGTGTTGTAATTGTTTTTAGTTCTATATTCCGAACTCCAACTTGTAATCATTTTACGAAAATATAGAATTGCCCATCGTAAACGGTTAAGGACCATAGGCCTTGGAGTAGGAGCCGACTGCGACTCCGAACCAAGTAAAAACAAAAGTGTTAGCAATTGTTTTTTGCTTTTCCACTGCGCAATTTCTCTAAGTATTCCTAAAAATTTAACGATCGATATTCACCCCCCCTCTATCGATTCAATCCAATCCCACAGGCCTCTATGCCTCGCCAAGACCTGGAAGCCGATTATCGAAACTCAAATTCAATTTACTATTAATAAATTTGAATCTAACACAAGTTTTAATTAAATCTTAGATTTAAATTCAAAAAAAATTATTCAAGCATCTCACAATACACCCATAAGGCAACCATGCTTGCTTGTACTGAGACATCAAGAATGGGTGAGATGTTAAGGACTAATAAATCGAAAATTGGTTTTCAAAATGGTTTTCCAAAATTCTTAGAATATTTTTTTAAAAATCTATTTTCAAAATAGTACTTTAACATAATAACGTTTTTATGGATTTCATGCTTGTCTGAGTGCTTATATATTATACATTTTCAAAATAATACCCTTTTCAAAAATTTGTTTGACCTACACAATTAGACACAAGCCTTTAGGTCAACACTAAAGTCCCTTAAGGCACTTAGATAGAGTCAAACGGTGTCAGATACAGGGGGAGTATTTTTATTATTTTAAATGTTTTTCAAAAACTGTGCTTAAAAATCACTATCATTTCAAAATGTTTTTTGAAAACTGTGCTTAAAATCGCTATCACTTATGTTTTTCGAAAAGGCTTATTGTGTTTTCAAAAATTATCTTCTTGAAAATTACAATACTCAAAATGTCATTCAAAATTATTCTTTTGATTTTGATAAACCCTAAAGACATAGAGGAAGTCTATTGCATAATCTACAAGGACTCCTAGGATGTGTCAAATTTAGGGGGAGTCTAAATAAAAAAAAATTATTTCTGACAATTAGTTTTTGAAATTATTAGATAATTCTTGTGGTATGAACCAAACCCTAAAGACTCAGAGGAAGAGTACTTGTAGTCAACAAGCTTCCAAGGACTGCGCTAATTAGTATAGGGGAGGTCACACTAAAAGCATTATTGAACATTTTAATATGTTTTCATGCACTGTATTTTTAAATCCTTTTGAAAACATAAGGAATTTTTTCAAATACTATCATGTTTATCACTTTCGGATTTTTTTTAAAAAATCTTTTTGGAATACTTTTGGAAATAATATTTACTTGAGTTTGGAGAATTTCCAGGACACTTTGGGAAATGCCCTTGTAGTTAACAAGGTTTTCTAGGATTGTGTCAGACTGGAAAAGAAACCAAGTCAAGTCAAATATTGTGTTTTCAACAGTGCAAAATAATGTTTTCCAAAGTTCATAATATTTTTCATAATATTTTTCAAAGTACGTATATTTTTAAAAAAAATGCATGATATTTTTCAAAAGTACTTATATTTTTCAAAAAATGCATAAAATTTTTCAAAAGTACTTACAATTTTCAAAAAAAAATGCATGATATTTTTCAAAAGTACTTATATTTTTCAAAAAGTTCAATATATTTTTCTAAGGTACTTGCATTTTTCAAAAAGTGCAAAACATTTCTCAAAAGTACTAATATTTCTCTAAAGTGCACAATATTTTCAAAGTATAAATTTTTTGTGCAAAAATTCCAAAGTACATAATTTGTTTTAAGTGCAAAATCTTTTATGAGTGCATTTTTTTTGAGTTGAAAATTTTCTAAGTTCAAATTTTTTAAAAAAAGAAAAAAATATATATATGTGTTTAAGTGCATGAAATCTTTGTAAGTAAATTTTTTTTTCGAAATGCACAAATTTTTCTAAGCATTATTGCACAAGTATGTACAAAATTCTTTCTGAGTAAAGATATGCTTTCAAAAATTATACTAAGTACTTTCAAAGAGATTTTTTTTTTCTAATTATCATTGTTGGTGCAAATTTATTTTGTCATTTTTTTATGTATGACAAAGGGGGAGAGTAGTGCGCTTAAGCTAGAAATTTTAATTTTTTTTCTTCCCAAAGGATCAGATCAAAATGTTTTTTTCAAAAGGGGGGAGCGTGAGCTGAAGTTAGAATTTTTCTTTCTCCCAAAGGATAGAGAGCTGAAGTTAGAATTTTTTCCAAAGGATCAAAATGTATTTTCAAAACTTAGATCATTTTTTTTCATTTGATCCCAAGGTTTACAACTTAGCCCTTTAATCCAATCTAACCTATGATATTGTCAAACATCAAAAAGGGGGAGATTGTTGGTGCAAGTTGCATCAGTGATGTCCTCCTCTGAGTGTTTCAATGTTTAACAATATGCTTAAGTTAGTGATACATTGAACAAGGGAAGGGTGAGTCAAGAAAAGAGTACCAAAGTGAACCAAAGTCCTAGTTATCCTAAGCACGAAGTCCTGGTTCGAAGAATTGAGCACTAAGTCCTGATCATGGATTGGGCAATAAGTCCTGGCCGAGGGCTGGGCACCGAAGACCTGACCGAGGGTTGGGCACGAAGTCCTGGTCCGAGGAATTGGGCACTAAGTCCTGGCCGAGGGCTGGGCACCTAAGACCTGACCAAGGGTTGGGCACGAAGACCTGGTTCGAGGAATTGGGCACTAAGTCCTGGCCAAGGGTTGGGCACCGAAGTCCTGGACCTAGGGTTTGGGCACGAAGTCTTGGTTTGAGGGATTGAGCAACTTAGCTGAGCGATGACTAATGACAGAAGTAGAGACGGGTCAAGGTTCAGACGTCTCGAGATCCGGGAGGCTCGAAGGCTAAGTAAAAGTCTAACCGGAGGTCACGGTTGGCAAATGTAATTTCTCCTGAGAGGAGTAGGTGAGGACGCGTTCCCCGGAAGAGGAAACATTAGGCGTCGGTTCGACCAAGGATTTTACAGGAAATCCGAAGTCAGAACCAAGTCCTTAAGGATAAGATTGGATATGTGTTTGCCTTCTATTTTTGTATCTTGCAAGTACCTAAAATTGAAGACAAAGCAGGCAAACAAACACACAACATGGCTGGAACACAAGGTACTAGGCGCCTCCATTAACCAGGGCACCTCAATGAAACAGGCGCTTGAATCATTCAGGCACCTTGTAGGTCTAGGGCGCCCTGGTTGAAAGCTTTATCAGCTACGGCGAGTTCAGCGCGAAGATAATCTTTGACTAAGCCTTGTGAGGTGTCTCCATCACAGGCGCCCCAGACAAAACTATAAAAGGGGCTTCGACCCCTCAACTCAATACAACAATTCAAAGATCATTCTGAGCCTTCCAAGTGACGACAAAGCGATAACGACGAAGCTCTGCTACCAAGGAAGCTCCGGGAGGAAGTGCGCAGCACTTCGGAGTTCCAGATCGGCCGAGTCTTCGACTCTTTCTGTTTGGTTTGATTTACTTTCCATACTTAATTTATTTAATATTTTTGATTGTAAATCTTGCACTGTAAGATGGATTTCTCTGCCTCCAGAAAGTCCGGAAAGGAGACCATTAGTGGACGGGCGTTTTCCGTGCTTAGGCCTTGGACGTACTGACCCTGGGGGGTTGGGAACCAATTAAAAAATCCCGTGTACATTTTGTGTTGTCTTTTATTTTCGTTCCATTTTATTTTCCGCTATGCTACTAACTCTGTGATTAGAACGAACATTCGAAAGATGAGTTTTCTATGACTTTCCGCAAAAGTTTTTACGGTCGATATTCACCCCCCCCCTCTATCGACGACACCGGTCCCCACACTAAGAGCTCAAGGGAGAGCTCTAGGAGCCAAGTTGGGACCCATGGTCTATGGATCCCGGGAGGATTTCTCTCGGAAGTCTAGATGGGTCATGAAGTGTGCCAAAGGAGTTGGAGACGGATTTAAGTCTCAATCCTAGGGATTTGGCACATTGGGTTTGAGTATCATGCATAAAATATGGCATTGGGGTCATATAGCATGGAAGTTGGTTTTTGATGTATAGATGTCATATAAACCAATGCTAGGGATACATTGTGGTTTGGTATGGGCAGAGACATCAAGAGAAGGCGAAAACTAGGACTTTAGATCAAGGTTCAATTGAATCATTTAGCTAGTTTTGGATTTTGTGTCAATCTTGGGATTAGTGATAGATACATGTTTGAATGTATTTTTTCCAAGTAGATATGGGTAGCATAAACCTCTCCACAAAATTTAGAAATTTTTTGAGATTTGTGGAATTTCTGTTGCATTTCTGAAATTTGGTCAGAAATGCTGAAAATGAGATTTTCAGGGTACCAGTCGACTGGTTCAGAGAGTAGTCGACTGATACAAGGTAAAATTATTTTTTCAGCAATCGACAACTGTCATAATGATGTAAAACAAGTGTATAATCTTATGGGGGGTAATACACTTTGTTTATGATCATTAGAGGGCAAAGGATCTGATATGAAGGAAATTGTTGGAGTCCTTTTGATGTGTGGCAAAGGGGGAGAAGTGTTAGGTTTAAGTGGGAAACTAAACACGCCTTTGCAAGAAATCCTAGGTCAAGGGGGAGCTTATGTAAAGGGAGAGCATTGTTGCTCATTTGGTGGCAAAGGGGGAACCTTGGGAAGGTTCTTAAAAAACCTTTGTAAGTCCGATATAGGAGGAGCCTTGGAGAGGTCTTAAAAAGCCTGGTTTGGTAAAAGTCCTAAACTCATTGGGGAGGTTTAGGTGTGGGGATGCCTTGTGATAGGATTCATGCATGTTTGCATTGCATACGCATTGGCGGTATAAGTCCAAAGTGAAGCCTTGGTATAGCAAGTCCAAATGGTTCTTAGCATTGTATTTGCTATTTGTTTTCCCTAACTTAAACGTATTTCCAAACATCAAAAAGGGGGAGATTGTTGGGGCAATCTATGGTTCGAAGTAACCATATGTTTTGATGTTTGGGCAAAGGGTTTAAGTTAGGTTAGTTGGTGCCAGAAGCACCAAAATCAAAATTGTGTTTTGATAATGGCAAGGGTTCAAAAGTTAAGGTTTTGTTGTTATCTAACAAGGCTAATCAAGTGTGCAAGTAAAGTCCAAGGTACACTAGGCACTAAGTCCTGGTTCTATGAATTGGGCACTATGTCCTGGCCTCGGGCTGGGCAACTAAGTACTGACGTAAGGTTGGGCACTAAGACTTGGTGAGTAAAGCTAGGCACTAAGTCTTGGCCGAGGGCTGGGCACCGAAGACCTAGTGAGTAAAGCTGGGCACTAAGTCCTGGCCAAGGGCTGGGCTCCGAAGACTTGGTGAGTAAAGATGGGCACTAAGACCTGATTCTCTTGAGAGGAGTAGGTGAGGACGCGTTCCCCGTAGGAGGGAACATTAGGCGTCGGTTCGACCTAGGGTTCCATTTGGGAAGCCCAAAGTCAGAACCAAGACAGATTAGGCTGTAAATCATGATTTAATATGCCATTTATATATGCTTCTTGTGTGTTCGAACTAACCCTGGTTGCAGGAACGAAGGGATGAAGTTTCTGCATTCAGGCGCCTCAATGGAGTGAGGCGCCTCACTGGGCTAGGCGCCTGTGTTGAGACAGGCGCCCCAGTGCAAGGCTACTCCAAGCATTCGAAACAAACAACCACGCAAGCTTCTGGACCAAGTCAAATGAGGCGCCTGTGTTAACACAGGCGCCCCAGTCAGCTCAGGCGCCTCAATGGAAGGGGATAGGCGCTGACCAAGTCTGCGGATTAGAGTTCTCGCAGGAAAGGCCACGTCCCCTTCGATACAAGCGCCCCACTGACTACTATAAAAGGGGGTTCACTCCCAAGGCTTCGATATCAATTGCTTTCAACTCTTACGCTCAATCGCTCCGCTCCGACAAGTTCCGTACTCGTGATTCAAGCGCTGACGACAACCCGCTACTTTGGAAACTTCCAACCTCTCCGGTCGTCGGTAAAAGCTAATTTTGTTAAGTGCTGTAATTGTTTTTCAATTCTATATTTGTACTCTCGACTTGTAATCTTTTACGAAAATATAGAATTGCCTATCGTAAACGGTCAAGGACCGTGGGCCTTGGAGTAGGAGCCGATCGCGACTCCGAACCAAGTAAAAACAAATTGTGTTAGCGATTGGTTTTTATTTTCCACTGTACAATTACTCTTCGCTTTCCAAAAAAGTTTATGATCGATATTCACCCCCCCCCCCTCTATCGATTCAATACGATCCCATAAGGTTCAACCTTTTGTTTGATGTGTGTATTTGAGTGTGCAGGTTTGCAGGATACACATGGACTTAGCTGGACTGCTTTGGGTCCGGTGAAGGATGGTGTGAGGAGACAAGCCGTGGGCTTGTATGCATCCGAGGGACCGTGGACAAAGCAGGGACGATGAGTCGAGGGAAGCAAACTTTGAGGCATACACGAAGGATGGCATGGGGAGACGAGCCGTGGGCTTGCATGCATCCGATGGACGAGAGCCAAAGTCGAAGAAGGCTTGAAGGCAATAGGTCGAGGCTACTGGATGAAGAGTCAGCTAAGTTGTGAGGGTTCGAGTGCTGAGAGAAGTGTACTCGGGAAATCCTAGGGTTCGAGTGCTGAGAGAAATATACTAGGGATGGGAAACCTTAGGTTTAGGGGTGGACCAGTCGACTGATGCTTGGATCAGTTGACTGATGAAGTCCACAGAAAGATCAGTCGACTGATCCAAGGACAAGTCGACTGATGGTGGCTGAAATTCAAACGTTGCGTTATAATGCTTGAATCCAAGTGAGACTAGTCGACTGGTGCTTGACCAGTCGATTGGTAACGGTCATTTCAGCAAGGAGCTCTATTTAAGAGAGCTCAGTTTTAGCTGAGAGTTCTTGACGAAATAAGCTTGGTTAGAGCTTACTAGTAGTCTTCTAGTGCTCAGGTATTGTCGAGAGTTTGTGGCGAGGTTTCTCCACCCACAAGGAGCGACAAGAGCTAGCCGGAGGTCTTCCGGGGAGTCATCCACCGACGGATCGGGATCATCCACCTTACGGACAACCATAGAGTAGGAGCATTATCTCCTAACCACGTAAACGGTTTGTGTTAGCATTGGTATTAATTTATAGTTTAAGTTTCCGCTTGCGCGTGCTAACACTTGTAGGAAGAAACCACGAATCAAAGTGGTTGATCGGCTATTCACCCCCTCTAGCCGTACGTCAAGGTCCCAACAAAAACTTGTTTCGTCAAATTCTAAGTTTCGTACGTTTATTTATGATTTTTTGAATATATTTAAGGGTTTTTAAAATAATTAATTTTGGGATGAATTTCAAAATTCATCCCTGATCCGCAACGAATTTTGAAACTAGTTGCAGAATATGGGATGAATTCCAAAATTCATCGCATACTTTTATTTTTTCAAGAAAAACCCTAAATACCTTCAAAAAATCATAAATAAATGTACGAAGCTCCAAATTTCATGAAATAAATTTCTATTTGTCATAGAAATTTCCTTATGAAATAAATGACGTCAACATAAATTTCACCCAATATATTTATCTTAAAAAATTATAATGCCACCAAATTATATTTTTCTAAGTAAATAATATTTAAAAAAATACAAATAAAAATATATCATGCAAAATTTATGTTTGAGGTCATTTATATTATGAGAATATTGATACGAACATGTAGAAATTTATTTCGTCAAATTTCGAGTTATGTAGGTCCATCTATGAATTTTTTAATGGTCTTTTGGTTTATTTAAAAAAATTATTTGCGATGAATTTTCAAATTCGTCCAAAAATTTGCAACGAATTTGGAAATTCATCACAAATTTGGGACGAATTTGAAAATTCATAGCAAATTATAGATTTTTTCAAAAAATTGAAATACATTGGAAATGTCTCACATCGAGCTACAGAATTCAGAATGACATGACACAAGATTCTACGAGTTCATATCGACGTCCTCGTGACATAAATGACTTTAAACATGAATTTTAACAAAAATTCTAGAGATCAATAAAGGATTAACGTCAAATTACTTATAACAGTTTTAGACATGGAAAATTTTAACTAGGTCAGTCGATGATCAAAATAATTAACAATGAAGAAAAATATATTAGAAGAAATTCATATTTGAGGTCGTTTAGCTCATTATGAGATCAATATGAACATATAAAAGGTTGTTTCATTAAATTCAGAGTTTTCTAGGTCCATATACGACAATTAAATGGTATTTATTTTGATTTTTTAAATTTTTAATTTTGTGATGAATTTCAAAATTCGTCCCAATCTGCGATGAATTTGGAAATTTGTCACAAAATTTGGGACGAATTCTAAAAATCATCGCAAAATTTTAATTTTTTTAAAAAACCCTAAATACCTTCAAAATATCATAAATAAACATATGAAGCTCCAAATTTTATGAAATAAGTTTCTATTTGCTCATAACGATTTTCTCATGAAATAAATGACGTCAAACATCAATTTCACCCAATCTATTTATATTTAAAAAAAATTAGAGCCACCAAATTATATTTTCCAAGTAAATAATATTTAAAAAATTACAAATAAAAATATATCATGCAAAATTTATGTTTGAGATCATTTATATCATGAAAATATCGATACAAACAAGTACAAATTTGTTTCATCAAATTTCGAGTTCCATATATCATTATATGATTTTTTGAAGATATTTAAGATTTTCTTAAAAAAATCATTTTGCGACGAATTTTGCAACAAATATGTTTTTGTCTCAAAACCCTAATTATATATACCTCCAGATCTACTTTTGCCCTAGCTTTTGGGCAGTGTAGCGCGCGTGCTTCTCCTACAATGGCGTTCTCCAGCGGTAAGCCGCGTCTTTCTCTTTCTCTTTTCTCTCGCCTCGCGCGTTACCGGCCGCGCTCGGCGCACTCGCCTCGCGCGTTACCGGCCGTACGTGGCTCCGCTCGCGCGTCGACACTCGCCTTGCGCTTCCGCAGTCTTGCGGTGGCGCTCGCCTTGTGTGGCGGCCCTCGGCTCGCACGCTACCGGTCGCACGCAGGGCTACTCGCGCGATACTAGCTGTACCCGGCCGCGTAGGGCAGCTCGTTCGCTTCTGGCCGCGCGCGACCATGCTCGCATCTTCCTAACCAGGCGTGGCCACGCTTGCTCGTTCCCGGCTTGCGTGGTCGTGCTCTCGCGTTTCCAGGCGAGTACGACCTAGCGCACCATGGTTGGCTGCGCCACACCGGGCCTGTCCGGGGTGGCCATGTCTAGTTCGGGCCTAGCCTATTCTTGCTGGTCCTGGCCAGGCTAGTTCGGGCCTGGCCCGCCCTAGTCTATCTTGGTTGGGCTAGTCCGGGCCGGTCCGGGCGGGTGGGGCTGGTTCGGGCCTGTCCGGGTCGGGCTGGTCCGGGCTGAACTTATCAATCCTAGCTGGGCTTGGGACACGTCGCCCACCATCGGATTTTACAATTGAAGATGTGATTTTTGATATATATATTTGCCTGTGTAATTTTTGTTGTAGGTCTTAAGTAGACGTGTTTAGAGTGACAACCAACGTCTTTGGTGTCCTTTGTTTGTTATGTCTACATCCCTCATTTATTGTTTATTATTTTAATTAATGATTACTATAATGTTCCATGTCTGAGTGTGATTGCTTTATAAGATTAGGTTGTTGGGGTTGCAAGGTTGCAAACATAGTCCCATATCGAAACACATGGGAAAGATCATAGGCTTATTAGGAAAAAAAATATCTCGATTGGCATGAGGCCTTTTGGGAGAGCCCAAGAGCAAAACCATGAGGGCTTAGGCCCAAAGTGGACAATATCATACCATTATGGAGATATCTAAATTCCTTACGGTCCTAACAATTGGTATTAGAGCCAGGTCGCTCTTCACCGTAAGAAGCACGAGCTAGAGCCATGATCCAGATCTAACCATGTGAGTTAAGCCTTGAATAAAGGAGTACGATCTCTTAATCTCGAAATAATAACGGGCACGTATAATTAATTATTATTTCTTTGACTTACCAATGGGCGAGATTTATTCTGTTAAATCAATAGGCCCGCTAAATTAGGAAATAATATTAATTATATGGTGTGCCATTGATTATTGAGTGAATCCGTGTCCTGGTTAGTCGGGATGATGATGCTCCCTTGATGAGCTCAAAAGGATCGTCATGTCAAATCTTGTAAGTGGACTATGGTCCGACATGATGAAAAGGTTGAGTGGTACTAATCAAGGATCAAGAGGATAATTAATTTAATTATCAGTAATTTAAATTAATTATTGAGCATTCGATATCTTAAACACGGAGAGATGGACGATTCATAATAGGTGGAGCCCATATGAAAATATAGGGGTTGCTGAGGAAGTTCAATGGAATCCTTTAGTGGAATGGATCTCCATTAATGGATCGGGGTTGGATCCATTAGCGGGCCAAGAACCAACTCCTCCTCATGGTCCCTACCTTAGCCCTATAAATACCCCAGAGGAGTCATGATACAAGGCTAATAATTAATCAACAATTAATTGAGAATTAATTCAATTAATTAAAACCCTAAACCTTCTCTCCCCTCTCTCTCTCTCTCCTAGGTCACTGGCGCAAGAGGAGAAGGAGTTGTTTTCTCCTTCTTCTCCTCCCCATCTCCTCCACAGGTCCTTGGCCGGCATTCACAATGCAAAGGAGAGGCTCTGCTCTTCCTTTGGTGATCGGCGGCGGCTGGAAGGTGGAGGAGAAGTGGTCGGCGGCAGGGATTGAGCGGCGCTGGTAGCTTGGTGGAAGAAGGACTCTATGGAGGAGAGGGATTATTCTCTTCGCCTCCTTTTCTTCTTCCTTGCTTGAGCACGCACAGGAAAAGAGAAGAGGGGCGCTTGGCGGTGAGGAATTCCCTTCCTCTAGCTCTGGCGGCGGCGCATGTAGAGGAGTTGTCAGCGGCGGCAATTTAGGGTTTGTGGAAGAAGAAGGGTCTCTTTCCTTCATATTCTTCCGGTTCTTCTTCTTCATCACCTTCCTCTCGGAGCTGCTTTGTGGCCGGCAGACCTTGGGAGCTTGAGGTGGTTGGCGGCGTAAGGAGGAGAGGTGGATAGGTGGCCGGCGGTTGAACCCTAGAGCTAGGGTCTGTTGCCGTAAGAGAGAAGAAGAAGATAGGTGATTAATTTGAAGCCTTGGTGACTCCATGTCTTGGTATCTCGTCGCCCACACAATGTCCAAGAGGGGAGGGTCATAAGGTAGAAGAGTGCGAGGTAAAAGGTGAGGTATACCTCTTCCTTAGCTCCTCTTGTTTTCATTATTATTTTCATGCTTGTTTTCATTATTGCATGTGTTTTGATTAATTATCGTAATTTAATTATATGTTAATTAATATCGATGATTAATCATGTCTAGACCCCGATAACAAACACAAAAATCGGCGATCCATTCGTCATCTTTTCCGTGATCTTTTGATCGGAAAGTCACAAGGCTTTAACTTTGGTTTTGGCTAAGTTGTGACATGAATTAATTGATACGACGACGAGACGGTCATTTGGGAGACGAGTCTCTATTCGGATTAAATTTTTAATCCGTAGACATAGAGAGGTCTCTCATGTTCGACCCCGTAGTTGCTTAGGAAACAAGCCGAGTCATACCTTAGGTATTGCTACCTCGGTGGTTACAACCATCAAGCACCCTCTCAGAACCCTCCGACTAAGACATATCGTCTGAGGTAGCGACTGGAACTGAGTAGGACCCCCACTTGGGGCAGCCCCTCAAGCTCAGGTTGACCTGACTCATATCAGCTTAGGTCAGTCCTTGGGCTCCCAGTCCCCTAGCAGCTGATAGATGTGTATACCAAAAAGATTTGCTCTTTTATATATAAGATCATCTTTATTTTGAAAAGAGAATCACAACAACACTAGTTGCTTGTTTATATTAGTACATGCATAAAAGTCCTTTACTTTGCATTGTAGATAATATGATGTGTGGTGTCACACGAAAGATCATGTTATCAGTTCCTTGCCTAGTATAAGTAGAGGCTCACAGCCGAGATGGAATTGGACAAACTATTGGGATGGTTGTAGTGTAATTAATTAGATGTGGTTGGTCTTGACCATAGAATTACAATAGTGTACTTTGTGTGCATTGAGCAGGACCAAAACCAGAGATCATCCAATTTGTACTGACTTCATAATTGGATAGGATCTTAGATTTTATTATGGAGTACGATCCCTAAATCCCGATATAATAACGTGCACATATGATTAATTATTATTTCTTTGATTTACCAATGGGCGAGATCTATTCTGTTAGATCGATAGGCCCGGTAAGTTGGGAAATAATATTAATTATATGGTGTGTGATAGACCCAAAATAGATGTCACGAATGTGGGCCTCAAATTTAGAAATTTATAAAGCTGAAAACCCTTTGGCTAACAAAGATTAAAATGTAGTAGAGGGGCCTCAAGTCGTATTTTTTCAAGGACTAGTTGAATGAATGTTTAACTCGAGCTTGCAGATTTATTTGTCGTTTAAATGTTTTGGGTTTTCTAATAAAATGGAGGGTTTTGTGATAAGGAAATGAAATGACAATATGAAATGTCACTTGGAACAAAATAGGCTTAACTAAGCAAGGTAATGAACTAAGGAAATGCAAGAACTAAACTTACCCTAATAGACAATTGAACAAGTAAATCCAAACTATAGAATTGAACTTAAAGAACTAATTGCAGGTAATAAATTGCAGAAAACTGATTTGCAAGAGAATTAATTGCAGATAAAGAAAATGAAAACAAACATGGCTTAAGCACTTGGTTTGAAGTGTAAAGGAACAATTAGAACAACTTAAAGATAGTGATTTGCAAGAGAATTAATTGCAGATAAAGAAAATGAAAACAAACATGGCTTAAGCACTTGGCTTGAAGTGTAAAGGAACAATTAGAACAACATAAAGATAGTAAATGCTTGAAACAAAATTGTCCTAAATTAAGACATCAAATCAATTTATATCCAAGACTTCCCTTCGCCGTCATACGAAGGTTGAGCTATGAACCCCCTAGCTCAAAAACCACTAAAGGAAAGCTCCCCTGCTCAGCTGCTCTGTTCTGCCCTTCTTGATCGGTCAACCCGACCGATCAGGTCTTCCTCTAATCAGTCACAGGACCGATCAGAGACCACTCTGTCCGATCAACCCGATCGGTCAGAAGCTGAATCCCATGATCTTCTCCTTGCGCCGAATGCCGATCTCGTTCAAACACCCTCAGATTACTTCGGAGAACTCCTCTAAAGCTCAAATGGTGTCAGCTCGATGAAGACAACCGCGATCGGATGAAGAAATCAGTGGATCAGAGCTCCGGCGAAACCCTCTCCAAAGCTCCACTCAGTGAAGTAATTGTTGCAAACGGAACAGAGAAGACTATCCCAATGATCTGAGATCTTAAAGATGAATTGAACTTGATGTTGGCTGTGCGATCTAAGGAAGAAACTGATGAAGAAAATGGTGAAGAAAACTGGCGAAAACTACTCTACGATCTGAAGAACTCTGCTGCTAAGCGATGCGACCACCTGAAGAGGAAGAGGGAATTCTGATTTAAACTTATTCCTTTTGAAATTGAACGGCTCAGATCTTTTTCGCTCCATCCAACGGTCAGATCTTCTCAGATCTGAACCAAACTCCCCAGATCTTGATCAATGGTCCTGATCTACCTGTCCTTAGCTCGGATCAACCAGATCAGTGGCGGATGACTCATATCCTCCTTTTTCTTGAATGGATGGTCTAGATCATCTTGAGCTTGATCCAACGGTCAGATTGCTTCTGATTTGGATGAAATTTTCAGATCTTGATCTGTGGTCATGAATGACTCTATCTTGAACTCAGATTGAACAGAAGTTGACTGATGGCTCAGATCTAACCGTTCTCTTGAATGGACGACTCATATTAATCCAAGGCTTGATCCCTTTGATTCGGATCCAATTCTGGCTCAAGTTTGACTCAGTCTGATCTAGGTCAATGATCAATTGAAACCTACAAAATGATATTCAAATTTAGTGCCAAAATACCTCCAATATATAAAGATTTGAATCAAAAGCTAAAATATAGGTGATTCATGAAACCTAATATAAATGCAAACTTAAGCATGTAAAATGTGGATCAAACATGGATTTTAGAGTCTAAAATAATCAACAAAATGGTAGTTATCAGTGTGTCATTGATTATTGACAGAATCCGTGTCCTGGTGAGTCGGGATGATGATGCCCCCTTGATAAGCTCAAAAGGTTCATCATGTTAAACCCTGCAGGTGGATTTGATCCAACATGATGATAAGGTTGAGTGGTACTAATCAAGAATCCAGAAGTTAATTAATTTAAATTGTCAATAATTTAAATTAATTGATGGGCATTCGATATCTTAAACACGGGGGGATGGACGACTCATAATATGTAGAGCCCATATGAAAATATGGGGGTTGGTGAGGAAATTCAATTAAGATCCTTTACTGGAATGGATCTTAATTAAATGGATTCGTTTTAGATCCATTAGAGGGCCAAGATCGAACTCCTCCTCTTGGTCCCTACCTTAACCCTATATATACCCCATGGGATCAAGAAACCAAGGCCTAATTATCCAACTCAAGTTTTTCTCTCCACTCTTCCCTTACTCTCTCCTAGGTCACAGCAACATGAGAGGTGGTGACCACCTTCTTGTTTTCTTCTTCCTCCCTCAACTTCACCGTAAGCAAGCATCACTAGACAAAGAGAGGAGAGTCTTCTCTCTTTTGTGGTGAGTGTCGGTGAGAGAGGAAGAGTCGACGGTCGGAAGGAGGAGGCGCAAGGGGTCTCGGCGGCGGCCACGCAAGGCTGAGAAAGGAGAGGTTTTGCTCGGTTCTTGAGTTGGAAGGAGAGGTTCTTTCCTCTCCATCTTCCTCCATATCTTCTCCTCAGGTAACTGCTCGGTGGCCGGCAAGTTTGAGGGTCTTGAACAGCCGACGGCGCAAGCTTTGGAGGTGAAGAAGGTCGGCGCAACTCCTTGGGTTAGAGTTAGGGTTTCGGCTAGAAGGGGAGAAGAAGAAAGATAGTGCCTTGGTGATCTCGGTTCTCGGTAGCTCGTCGCCCACACGACGTCCGAGAGGGAGGGACATAAGGTAAAAGGCTACAAGATAAAAGGGAAGGTATAATTCTTCCTTAGCTCCTATTCTTCTTTTGGTGTCTTGTTAATTAGCTTCGTCATTTCATGTGTGTTAGTTAATTATTTTGATTTTTTATCATGGTTAATAATTAACTAATTGGACCCCGACCATAAACACAAGAATCGGTGATCCACTCGTCGTCTCTTCTGTGGTCGTTCGGTTAGAAGAATTACAAGGCGTGATCTTTGTGATTGGCCAAGTTGTGATTCGTACCAAACGATACGATGTCGAGATGGTCGTCGGGAGATGGGTCTCCATTGGGATTAAATTTTTGAATCCGTAGACATAGAGAGGTCTCTCGAGGATGACCAAGTATTCGCTAGGGAAACCCGCCAAGCCAAACCCAACAATTGGTATCAGAGCTGAGGTTTCTGGTTTTGTGTGTTTAGGATTGATTAATTTTTTACATTTTTTATACATTTTATTTTGCTGGATGATATGTGACTGTGCGTAAGCTAACTTTGTGTTGCAGGCACGAGATTCCAACTTATCATGACCAAATAATTGTTGTGTGAATGGTTGTGAAATTTTTGTAAATTAATTAATCCTCGGGGTTAACAAGGCTAGGTAGTATTTAATTTTTGTAATTAAATACAGCACATGTTTAGCCAAGCTTATTATTTTACTTTCGATCTTGATTTCATATACACTCCTTCGTGGAGTATAGGATCGATGATGTAAATAATTAGCTAGTCATTTCTGCTCGGAGATCCCTCGAGGTAGCTTGCGCATAAGGAAGGGAGGAGCGGACGAGGTGACGACATGACTGGAGGCACATTGGAGACCAAGGCCATGACAAGTTGGAAAATCTATGATTTTCTATTTTCATTATGTTGGTTATGTGCTTGTCATGTGAATATGCTTGTTAAAATTCCTCGAACTAAATTACTAAGTGGGAGAGGGATCTTAAGGGTCTCATGGCCTCCATTACAATCTGACATGTGATGCGAACAAGCCAGCACGTTGGCTCTGAGTGCCTTCCTCCATAACGGATAGGCTTGTTCTGCGGATCACAAGATCAGAAATGATTATAGGGAATTATTGAAGAGCGTGTGTACTTCCCCAACGGAAGGCACATAATCGTAAATAATTCTCTTAGTGTCGTGTAATGATAAACACTTAGATATAAATATTAGTATCCTCCCCAACGGAGTCACTGCTAATAATTTGTAGGGCCGAAGTAAACCAACTATTAATTTTACTTGTCAAAAAGTTAGGTTGACAAGATAGTAAGATTGATGAATAAAACCTTCTCTAACGAATGTAGAGTTCGTTTACGTCCACACTAACGTGGCATGCAAATTCTTGGTGTTTGAGGTGTTGGTTGATTTCGAAAATTTATTGTTTTAAAGAATCAATTTATTTTCGAATTCTAAAGTAGTGTATGTTGTGATTCTCAAGATTTTTAAATGGCCTTTTGTAAGATGTGTATACTGAAAGACATGATTTCTTTATATGAACATCTTCATTTTGAAAAGAGAATCACAATTACACTAGGTGTCTATTTATATTAGTACATGCATGAAGTCCAATTACATTGCATTGTAGATAACATAGTATGTGATGTATGTTATCAGTTCCTTGCTTAGTATAAATAAAGGCTCACAACCGAGATGGAATTGGACAACCCCATCGGAATGGTTGTAGTGTAATTAGGTGTGATTGGTCTTGACCATAGAATTACACTAGTGTGCTTTGAGTAGATTGAGTAGGACCAAAACCAGAGGTTATCCAATTTGTACTGACTCGATAATTGGATAGGACCTCAGACTTTATTATGGAGTGCGATCCCTTAATCCCGATAGTAACGGGCATATATTATAACTATTATTTCTTTGATTTACCAATGGGCGAGATCTATTCTGTTAGATCGATAGGCCCGGTAAGTTGGGAAATAATATTAATAATATGATGTGTTGTTGATTATTGACGAAATCTGTGTCCTGGTGGGTCGGGTTGATGATGCCCTCTTGATGAGCTCGAAAGGTTCATCATGCTAAACCCTGCAAGTGGATTTGATCCGGCATGATGATAAGGTCGAGTGGTACTAGTCAAGGAACCAGAAGTTAATTAATTTGAATTGTCAGTAATTTAAATTAATTAACGGGCATTCGAGATCTTAAACACGGGGGATGGACGACTCGTAATAAATGGAGTCCATATGTAAATATGGGGTTGGTGAGATAATTCAATGAGGGTCCTTTAGTGGAATGGATCCTCATTAATGAATCGGGTTTGGATCCAATAGCAGGCCAAGATCCAACTCCTCCTCATGGTCCCTATCGTAACCCTATATATACCCCATAGTGGCATGAAAGTAGGTTGAGGGTTGATCCAATTAGTTAATCCAACAGATCACAAAACCCTAATTATTCTCTCTCTCTCCCTCTCTCCTTCTCTCCCTCTCGGCTCAACTGCGCCGAACAGTAGCTTCTGCTATCTTCTCCTCCATGCATGAGAGCGGCGCCGAACAACAACTCTTGCTGTCTTCTTCTTCATGCAGGAGTGCGGCGCCAGCTTCTCCACGCGTGCATGGCTCATCGAGAAAAGCAGGATTTCCTTCTCCACGCGGCTGTGCGGTGCCGAAGTCAGCAGGCTCTCCCCGCATGTGAGCATCTGTTGCCGGTGAGCTGTAATTCTCCAATTGGAGAATTAAAACATCTTCGGTGGAAAAGCTGCATGCAACCGCAGCTTTGATTCACGGTGAAGATGCTCACGGTTCCAACTTGGCTCACGCCAGTGGGTGCTCTCGATTGCAAGCAGCCTCAATCTTTGACTTGAGCCCATGTGAAATTGTCTCAGAGGAGAAGGAGAAAAATGGATCATCCGATTTTCTCAAAGGAAGAAAAGTTACACACGTAACCTTTCTCAAGAGAAGAGAATTGCGTGACCTTAAAGTGCTCATACAATTTTCTCAAAGGAAGAGAGGTTGCACAAGAAACTTTTTTAGAGGGAAGAAAATTGCATGAGCTTGAGAGGAAGTAGCAATTTTTCTCAAGGGAAAAAAATTGTTTACGCAATTTTTCTCAAGGGAAGAAAAATCTGCCTAGGATTTGTGTTTGGATTATCTTCTTCCTTGGAGCGGCTGGCGGCATCCCTTTGGTTAGGGATTGGTTGGCGCAAGGAGAAGCGATCGACTTGGTGACCACGGGTCTTAGTAGATCGTCGCCCACACGACGTCCAAGAGGGGAGGGTCATACGGTAGAAGATCGTAAGGTAATGGAAGGTATAATTCTTCCTTGGCTCCTTTCATTCTTATTTGTGCCTTATTCATTTGCCTCGTCATTTTATGTGAGTTAGTTTATTACTTTCTTTGATTTTGTATCATGGAGAATAATTTACTAACTGGAGCCCGATCATAAACACAAAAGTCGGTGGTCCACTCGTCGCCTTTTCCGTGGTCGAACGGTAATGCAAATTACATGGCCGATTTTGGTAATTGGCTGAGTTGTAATTTGGATCGTTCAATACGGCACGAGATGGTCGTAGGGAGACGGATCTCCATTCAGATTAATTTTTAATCCGTAGACATGGAGAGGTCTCTCGGATCGACCGAGTATTCGCTTAGGAAACCCGCCAAGCCATACCCAACACCTTTAACCCACTATCGCCATACTTAAAGAGAACAAACTTACTGGACCCAAATACATTGACTAGAAAAGAAAGCTAGACATTGTCCTTACTGCTGAAGAGTACAAATATGTGCTCTTTGAGGATTATCCTAAAAGGCCTAGCGAGAACTCTAGTGAAGAGCAGAGGGAGCACTTTAAGAAGTGGGTCAAGGCAGATGAGATGGCGCATTGCTACATTCTGGCATCGTTGTCAAATGTATTGCAACATCAGCATCAGGCCATGCCCATTGCTTATGCAATGATTCTAAACCTCAAGGAGCTCTTCGGGCACCAGGGTAGGGCCGCTAGGCAGGTTGTGATGAATAATCTGACGACGACTACTATGGTCGAAGGGACACCCGTTAGGGATCATGTCCTGAAAATAATGGCTCACCTCAATGAGATTGAGGTACTGGGAGCACAAATCGACGAGGAAACCCAGGTCGATATTATACTCCAGTCTCTGCCTAGGAGTTTTGAGCAGTTCCGGAACTGCTAGAAGAACTCCAGGCGGCAGAGGGCCTATTTCGTCAAAGCTCGCAGGCCTTGGTAACTCAGAAGGTTTCTACTTCTGTGCCGAAAGGCAGGAAGAAGAAGAAACAAGGTAAGTTCAAGAAGGCAGCAGCGGCAGCATCGTAGGTACCTCGGATTGGCATGAAGAAGCCAAAAGGCAAGTGCTTCACGTGTAAGCAAACTAGACACTGGAAGGCAAACTGTCCCCATCGTCAAGACAAAGGTATTTCTTTATATCTAGTCGTTGAAACATGTTTAGCGGTGCTATCTACCAGTACCTGGTGCGTAGATACAGGAGCCACTGATCGTGTCTGCAATACTCTGCAGGGGTTCCAGGAAACCCGACGGCTGGCTGATGGGGAAATCGTGGTCTACATGGGCAATGCTACGGAGGTGGCAGCAGTTGCAGTGGGAGATTTTTATTTATCGTTTGAGAGAAATAAAGTGTTGGTTCTGAGAGATTGCTTATATGTACCCTCATTTAGAAAGAATTTAATTTCAGTTTCTAAGTTAATAAAGGATGGATATTCTTTTTTTTTTAATAACAGAGTTGTTATAAAGAGAAATAGAGAGATTATCTGTTCGGGTACTATGGTTGGCAATCTATACACTATGGAACCAAAGACTCCCACAATGCAAACAGAGGTCAATAGTTCATCATTTAACCTAAATAAGAGAAAGGAGCCTTCTAAAATGAATCAGACATATCTTTGGCACCTTAGGCTTGGTCATATTAACCTTAGTATGATTCAGAGGTTGATAGTGTTGATGCAGTCTAGCCCAATTGTTGTTTTGGTGTTGACAACGATTTAAGTTTAGTTGAATGGATTTGGATTAAGTCCAGGTGGATCGGGAGATCGCACGCTGGCATGTGGAAAAGTCCTAACTCGGAAGGTTGGGTGAAAAGTCCTAGCTTGGAGGGCTAGGTGAAAAGTTCTAACTTGGAGGGTTAGGTGAAAAGTCCCAACTGGAGGGTTAGGTGTGAAAAATCCTAGCTTGGAGGGCTAGGTGTGGAAAAGTCCTAACTCGGAAGGTTGGGTGAAAAGTCCTAGCTTGGAGGGCTAGGTGAAAAGTCCTAACTTGGAGGGTTAGGTGAAAAGTCCCAACTGGAGGGTTAGGTGTGAAAAAGTCCTGGCTTGGAGGGTCAGATCCTAGCTTGGAGGGCTAGGTAGGTGGAAATCCCGGTGAGTGAAGCCAGGAACTGGTGAGTGAAGCCAGGTGATGAAAATCTCGGTGAGTGAAGCCGGGTCCTGGTGAGTGAAGCCAGGTGATGGAAATCCCGGTGAGTGAAGCCGGGTCTTGGTGAGTGAAGCTAGGTGATGGAAATCCCGGTGAGTGAAGCCGGGTCCTGGTGAGTGAAGCCAGGTGATTGAAATCCTAGTGAGTGAAGCTAGGTTGAAATCCTGGTGAGTGAAGCCGGGTCCCGGTGAGTGAAGTTGGGTGACCGAAACCCTGGTGAGTGAAGCCAGGTCCTAGCTTGGAGGGCTAGGTTGAAGTCCCAGTGAGTGAAGCTGGGCATGGCACGAGTCAGAGAAGGGCTGGAGGCTTGTTTTCGTGACTTAGAGTGCATTTGAGCTTGCCTGGATCGGTCTGGTGACCGATCAGGGAAGTTGGCACAGTGCTCCTTCGTGGATCGGTCTGGTGATCGATCAAGCGATGGCTGATCGGTCTGGTGACCGATCAGGGAGCATATAGTTCACCTGCTGCTCTGCTCCGGATCGGTCCAGTGACCGATCAGGGAGCATCCAGTAGGTTTTGGGAACCTTATTGATCTGCTCCTGATCGGTCTGGTGACCGATCAGGGATACTGTTCAGATCGGTCTAGTGAACGATCATTTGTCGCAAGGTTCTCACTATCACCGATCAGGATGTCTCCTGATCGGTCTGGAAGCAGCCTGATCGGTCTGGTGACCGATCAGGCTAGAGCCTGATTGGTCTGGGGACCGATCTGGAGTGTGCAGCAGAATGCTGGATTGGTTTGGGGACCAATCAGGAGTGTACAGAAGACTGCTGGATCGGTCTGGTGACCGATTAGGGTCCTTCCTAATCGGTCTGGTGACCGATCAGGAGCATAACTTTAATTCAAATACGCTGTCAGAAGCTCTAATCGCGACTGTTTTCTCTGTCGATTCTCTGATACTTTGCTGATTTCATTTGATATGCATTGCTAAGCCTCTGGTGGAGTGTGCAGGTGATAGCAGGTGATTCAAACACTCAAGGAGGGTCAATGGGAGGCTTTCCTTGGAGCAGGTTTGTTTGTTTCTCCTTCTCAAGTTTCAACGGCAACTGAGGCATGGCTGGCGACTGATGGAGGCTCAGCTGGAGAGGGACTTCAGTGGACTGAGTGCTCAGGGAGGTCAGTGGGTTCAGGCTGTGCTCAGGGGATGCTGATGGAGCCTGGCGATGAAGCAGAAGCTTAAGAGGAAGATGAGAAGTAGAGGAGGCGAAAAAAACGAACAAGAAACAAGCAAGTGTGGCTGTGGGTTTCACTGGTGTTGTTTTGCTCCTTGTGTAGCTTCTCTCTTGAGCTTTCTTGCTACTGTCTTGTGAGAGGTTCCTCCTTAGTCTCGTGAGCTTACCTTGTATCCTATTGAGACGCTTGTGGAGAGGTTTCTCCACCGAGAAGGAGGTGCTGTTTTTATCCGGGTCACCGGGGCTTGATCTGCCGACGATCAAGGGATCGCCCACCTCACGGGCACGCCAAGGAGTAGGGGCAAGTTATCCCCGAACCTTATACATCTTCGTCTTAGCGTTTGTTTGGTTTGCGTTTCCTTCTCTGCTTTGTTCTTTGTTCTGCATTTGCTTCCGCTGCTAATTTGATCACGCAGAAAATATCAAAGAGCAACTTGTGGATGTCTGGCCATATTCACCCCCCCCCCCCCTCTCTAGCCATCCGGGGTCCAACAGATAGCTGATGAGCCCTTAGGTTCATTGGTGGTGGAAGACTTCCCGACCTGTGAGTCTTGCTTGGAAGGTAAGATGACCAAGAGGCCTTTCAAGGCTAAGGGGTACAAGGCCAAAGATGTGTTAGAACTGGTTCATTTTGATTTGTGTGGTCCTATGTCCATCCAGGCTAGAGGTAGCTTTGAATACTTCGTCACTTTCATTGACGATTATTCAAGGTATGAATACATTTACCTGATGCGCCGCAAGTCTGAATGCTTTGATAAGTTCAAAGAGTTCAAGGCTGATGTGGAGAAGCGTCAAGATAAAGGTATTAAGACACTATGATCAGATCGTGGTGGAGAGTACCTCTTTGGAGAGTTTAGGACATACTTATCAGAGGCTAGGATTCAATCCCAGCTGACTGCACCCGATATGCCCCAACAGAATGGAGTTGCAGAAAGAAAGAATAGAACTCTTATGGAGATGGTTAGGTCAATGATGAGTGATGGACCCAAAATAGACTGTCACGAATGTGGGTCTCAAATTTAAATATGAATAAAAAGCTGGAAACCCTTTTTGCAATCAAAGAATGAAAACGTAGTAAAGGGGCCACAGGTCGTATTTTTCCTCGGGACTAGTTGATTTTGTGTGATTCGAGCTTGTATTTATGTGTCGTGATTGTTTTTGGGTTTCAAATAAGATCTGGGGGTTGTTGGCAATTTAGAAATGAAAGAGAAATAAAAATAAAGGAACTAAACTAATGAGCTAAACAAGCAATAGCAAGTGCTAACTCAACCAAAAGTAAACTAGCTCAACCAAGGGAACTTAACTAAAATTGGAAAAGCAATTTAAATTCCAATGCAAACAATGCTGATGCAAAGAAATAGAGGCAATGATGGCAATTTTTGGAAACAAACAATTTAATACAATTGCTAACTGTGAAGTTCAAAGATTAAACTACAAACAACTCAACACAAACTAGATGCAATTTTGATGGACACAAGCAAATGCAAGGGACTGTTCAGAAATGGCCAAATGCAATGCTAGATGATTTCAAGATACAAAACACACTACAAGTTGTAATTAGCTTGGTACCAATCAAAGCCTAAGTTTCTATTGATACCAAGTGCAAGGGTTCATCAGAATTTGGCACGCAAACAAGGTAAGCTAATGGATTGGAATCGATACTAAAAATGATCCTGATTGCAACACTATGAACTGATATAAAGCAATTACGACTGAAGCAAACAAATCAAACTCAGACTCAGAAACAATTGACTGGAAAACAACAACTCAGATTCCCTAAACGGATGAGC
>JAGFNQ010002614.1:207168-220416 GCA_024364735.1 Boesenbergia rotunda | reverse complement strand
CGAAGAAGTCTGTACAACGCTGAACAACGCTGAGAATACTCGATCATTACTCTGCTACAACAATTGTGCTCTTGCGACAACTTGTTCCATCATCTCTTGAGCAAGCGACTGTGAATCTGAAGCAACCCTCTGTTACTTGAGCATTTGGAAGAGAAACAAGAAGCTTGGCAAGTCCATCAGCAAGAAGACACGAAGAAGGGAGTTCTTGCGTGAGATCTGCGCTGGGTGGAGATCGGTGAGAAGTTTGCTTGTGTTCTTGTGGTTCTAAGTGCTCAGTAAGTTCCTTCTTGTGTTTCCTGTACTTAATACTTAATCCATCTTGAAACGCTGTGGAGAGGTTACTCCACCGAGAAGGAGGTTGCATTTTATCCGGATTTTTCGAGGCTTGATGTGTCGACGATCAAGGGAACGCCCACCTTAAGGGCACGCCAAGGAGTTGGGGCAAGTTATCCACGAACCTTGTAAATTCTCTTTGTTAGCGTTCGTGTGCTTGTGCTTAACTTAGGGTTTAGATTCTGCATACTCTGTTTTTGTATTGCTTCCACTGTGCTACTAACCCTTTGAGTGCAGAAAATCGAAAAGTGCTAAAGTTCAAGTGTCTGGCAATATTCACCCCCCCTCTCTAGCCATCCAAGTTCCAACAACCTCCTCTTACGAATATAGAAATTCGTATACGTCCACACCATCATGGCATGCAAAATTTTCGGTGTGTAGCGGTGTTGGTTGATTTCGAATATTTATTGTTTTGAGGAATCAATTTATTTTCGAATTCTAAAGTAGTGTATGTTGTGATTCTCAAGATTTTCAAAATGGTCTTTAACCCACTAGCAATAATACTTAAGGAGAATAAACATACTGGACCCAACTATATGGACTAGAAGAGAAACCTTGACATTGTCCTTACAGCTGAAGAGTAGAAATTTGTACTCACCGGAAAATGTCCTGATAGGCCTAGCAACTGATCTAGTGAAGAGCAGAGGGAGCATTACAAGAAATGGGTTAAGGCAGATGAGATGACGCGATGTTACATTCTGGCATCCATGTCGAATGTATTGCAACATCAACATCAGGTCATGCCCACTGCTAGTGACATGATGCTGAACCTTCAGGAGCTCTTCGGGCACCAGAGTTGTGTCGCTAGGTAGCTGGCGATGAAGAATCTGATGACAACCACCATGGTCGAAGGGACTCCCGTAAGGGATCATGTCTTGAAGATGATGACCCACCTCAATGAGATTGAGGTTCTTAGAGGACAAATCGACGAGGAAACCCAGGTCGATATGATACTCCAATATCTGCCTTGGAGTTTTGAACTGTTCCAGCTCAACTATAACATGAAGAAGCATGAGTATACGTTGGGGGAACTCCAGGGAGAACTCCAGATGGCAGAGGGGCTATTTCGTCAGAGTTCATAGGCCTTAGTGACTCAAAGGGTTTCTGCTTCTTTGCAAAAGGTAGGAAGAAGAAGAAACAAGGAGGGTTCAAGAAGGCAGCAACATCACAGGGTCCTCGAACTAGCGTGAAGAAGTCGAAAGGCAAGTGCTTCACGTGTAAGCAAACTGGACACTAGAAGGCGGACTTCCCCCGTCGTCATGACAAAGGTATTTCTTCATGTCTAGTCGTTGAAACATGTTTAGCGGTGCTATCTACCTATACCTGGTGAGTAGATACAGGAGCCACTGATCATGTCTGCAATACTCTGTAGGGGTTCCAGGAAACCCGACAGCTGGTTGATGGAGAAATCGTGGTCTACATGGGCAATGCTACGGAGGTGGCAGCAGTTGTAGTGGGAGATTTTTATTTGTCTTTTGAGAGGAATAAAGTGTTGGTTCTGAGAGATTGCTTATATGTACCCTCATTTAGAAAGGACGGATATTCTATTGCTTTTAATAAAGGACGGATATTCTATTGCTTTTAATAACAGATTTGTTATAAAAAGAAATAGAGAGATTATCTGTTCGGGTACTATGGTTGGCAATCTGTACACTCTAGAACCAAAGACTCCCATGATGCAAACAGAAGTCAATAGCTCATCATCTAACTTAAATAAGAGAAAGGAACCTTCTAAGATGAATCAGACGTATCTTTGGCACCTTAGGCTTGGTCATATTAACCTTAGTAGGATTCAGAGGTGATAGCCGATGGGCCCTTGGGTTCATTGGTGGTGGAAGACTTCCCGACCTGTGAGTCTTTCTTGGAAGGTAAGATGACCAAGTGGTCTTTCAAGGCTAAGGGGTATAGGGCTAAAGATGTGTTAGAACTGATTCATTCTGATTTGTGTGGTCCTATGTCCATCCAGGCTAGGGATGACTTTGAATACTTCGTCACTTTCATTGATGATTATTCAAGGTACGGATACATTTATCTGATGTGCCGCAAGTCTGAATGTTTTGATAAGTTCAAAGAGTTCAAGGCTGATGTGGTGAAATATCTAGGTAAATGTATCAAGACACTACGATCTGATCGTGGTGGTGAGTATCTCTTTGGAGAGTTTAGGACCTTCCTATCAGAGGCTGGGATTCAGTCCCAGCTGACTGCACCTGGTATGCCCCAACAGAACGGTGTGCCAGAAAGAAGGAATAGGACTCTTATGGAAATGATTATGTCAATGATGAGCTACTCTGACTTTCCTGATTCGTTCTGGGGATATGCTTTGGAAAAGGCAGCATACATTCTAAACTTGGTACCATCTATGTCAGTCGTTTCTACTCCCACAGAACTATGGACTGGGCGCAAGCCTAGTCTAGGACATGTTCAGATTTGGGGTAGTCCAGCACATGTGCTGAAGGGAGATACTGATAAGTTGGAATCTCATACGGAAGTACGTTTGTTCGTAGCCTATCCTAGGGGAATGAAAGGTGGTTTGTTCTTTAGTCCTAGGGATCAGAAGGTAATCATTAGCACGAATGTTAGATTCTTAGAAGAAGACTATGTGATGAACCACAAGCCCAAGAGTAGACTAGTGCTTGAAGAGTTAAGAAAGGACGTTTCAACCTTAGGACCAACTGTACAAGAGAATACACCACAAGTCACTGCATCGTGTGTCACAGAGGATACACAGGTGGTACCTCATCGCAATGGGAGGGTTATCAGACAGCCTGAGAGGTTCATATTTTTGGGAGAGTCTTCGAACTTAGTCTCTGGTAAACATGAACCGGTTCCCTGGACCTATGATGAGGCCCTCCAAGATATGGATGCAGATTCTTGGCAAAGGGCAATGAACTCTGAGATAGAATCTATGGATTCTAATCATGTCTGGGAGTTAGTAGAACCACCCGATGGTAAAGCTAGGAGAAGTGGATGTCGCCAAGATTGCATCAGAGGACAACCTGGCAGATCCTTTCACTAAAGCTCTTCCAGCTAGAGCTTTTGACCAGCATGTGGAGGATATGAGAGTCAGATGTATGACAGTGAGAGAACAATAAAGACTTTGAGTATAAGTGAGAGATTGATAGATGTGTATACTAATAGATTTGCTCTTTTATAAGATCATCTTTATTTTGAAAAAGAATCACGACAACATTAGGTGCTTGTTTATAATAGTACATGCATAAAAGTCCTTTACTTTGCATTGTAGATAACATGGTGTGTGGTGACACACAGAAGATCATGTTATCAATCCCTTGCCTAGTATAAGCTGAGGCTCATAGCCGAGATGAAATTGGACAAACCATCGAGATGGTTGTAGTGTAATTAGGTGTGGTTGGTCTTCACCATAGAATTACACTAGTGTACTTCGAGTACATTGTGTAAAACCAAAACCAGAGGTTATCCAATTTGTACTGGCTTGATAAATGGATAGGACCTCAGATTTTATTTTGAAGTACGATCCCTAAATCCCGATATAATAACGGGCACATATTATTAATTATTATTTCTTTGATTTACCAATGGGCCAGATCTATTCTGTTAGATCGATAGGCCTGGTAAGTTGGGAGGTAATATTAATTATATGGTGTGTCATTAATTATTGACGGAATCCATGTCCTGGTTGTTGGGTATGGCTTGGCGGGTTTCCATAGCAAATACCTGGTCGATCCGAGAGACCTCTCCATGCTTATGGATTAAAAAAATTAATTCGAATAGAGAGTCGTCTCCCATTGACCGTCTCGTGTCGTATCGAACAATCCAAATTGCAACTTAGCCAATTACCAAAATTGGCCTTGTAATTTGCTCGACCATTCGACCACGGAAAAGGTGACGAGTTGATCGCCGACTTTTGTGTTTATGGTCGGGGTCCAATTAAGAATTTATTAATCATATTTTGGAATCAAAACAATAAATTCTTATATATAAAATGACAAGGCATAAAGACATGGCACAAAATAACATAAGGAAATACAATGGAGCTTATGGAAAGTTATACCTTTCCGATCACCTCGCGGTCTTCTACCTTATGTCCCTCCCTTCGCGGACGTTGTGTGGGCGACGATCTACCGCGATCCGAGATCACCAAGAGCTCCAATCAATCCTCTTCTTCAACCGGCCGACACCCTAGCTCCTAGGATTTGCACCGCCGGCCACCCCCTTCCTCTTCCCTTGCGCCGCCGACTGCTAGATCCGGCTCCAAGCCCTTCGACCAGTAGCAGACCTAGAGAGGAAGGTGAAGAAGATAAAGAAGGAGAAAAACTTCCTCCTTCCTAGCCCCAACACAACCCACAACCTCTTCTCCCTCTACCTTGCGGCGTCGGCGCAACCCTTGGTTGCGCCGCCTGCAGCCTGCCGCCGACGCCTCCCTCAACCTCCCTGAACACCACGCAAGGTAGAGGACTCCTCTACCATGCTTCTGTGAGCTTCAGTCGGAATTTGGTGGAGGAAGGAAGAAGAACTGAGGAGCTCTTCCTCTTCTTCTTGTTGCGCTGCCGAAACCTAGGAGAGAGAGGGAGAGGGTTTGGGTCTTGGCTCTTGGATTGATTAATTGGCTTGGTTTCATGATCTCATAGGGTATTTATAGGGCTAAGGCAGGGACCATGAGGAGGAGTTGGTTCTTGGCCCGCTAATGGATCCAAACCCGATCCATTAATTAAGATCCATTCTACTAAAGAACATTAATTGAACATCCTCACCAACCCCTATATTTTCATATGGGCTCCACAAATTACGAGGCGTCCATCCTCCCGTGTTTAAGATCGCGCATGCCCGTTAATTAATTAAATTACTAAAAATTTAAATTAATTAATTTCGGGATCCTTGATTAGTACCACTCAACCTTATCAACGTGCCGGATCAAATCCACTTGTAGGGTTTAGCACGATGCACCTTTTAAGCTCACCAAGGGGGCATCATCATCCTGACTCACCAGGACACGGATTCCGTCAATAATCATCGGCACATCATATTATTAATATTATTTCCCAACTTACTGGGTCTGTCGATCTAACAGAATAGATATCACCCATTGATAAATCAAAGAAACAATAATTAATAATATATGCCCGATATTATTTCAGGATTAAGGGATCGTCCTCCATAATATCACCTGAGGTACTATCCAATTATCTAATCAGTACAAATCAGGTAACCTCGAGTTTCGGTCCTGCTCAATGTACTCATAGCACACTAGTGTAGTCCTACGGTCCAGACCAACTACACCTAACTACACTACAACCATTCCGATGGGTTGTTCAATTCCATCTAGGTTGTGAGCCTCTATTTATGCTAAGTAAGGAACTGATAACATGATCTTCCGTGTAACACCACACACCATGCTATCTACAATGCAATGCAATGGGACTTCGTGTATGTACTATTATAAACAAACACCTAGTGTAGTGTGATTCTCTTTTCATCATAAAGATGTTTATATAATAAAAGTCATGTCTTTCAATATACACATCTTACAATGGTGAGTCGGGATGATACCCCCTTGATGAGCTCAAAAGGTTCATCATGTTAAACCCTGCAGGTGGATTTGATCTAATATAATGATAAGGTTGAGCGGTACTAATTCAGGATCTAGAAGTTGATTAATTTAAATTGTCAGTAATTTAAATTAATTAATGGACATTCGTTATCTTAAACACGGGGGGATCGACGACTTATAATATGTGGAGCCCATATGAAAATATGGGGGTTGGTGAGGAAGTTCAATTATGATCCTTGTTAGACCGTTGACGGTTGCTAGAGGTGGGGGGGGGGGGGTGAATAGCACGTCTTCGATTCTTCTACCTACATTGTTAGTGTGCGCAAGCGGAAACAATAATAATAAACACAAACAACGCTAACAAAACCGATTTACTTGGTATCCACCCCTAAGGGTGACTAATCTAAGAATCCTTCGTTGGATCACTCTCCGGATGACCTCCGGGTAGCCCTTGTCGCTCCTTGTGGGTGGAGAAATCTCGCCACAACACCTCGACAATATCTGAGCACCAAAGGCTATTAATCTACTCTATTCAAGCAGATTTCGCCAAGACTCCCAGCCCAAACCGAGTTCTCTTTAAATAGAACTCAAGTTAGAAAACCCACTGGCAGTCGACTTCTCCTAGGGCAGTCGACTGCCCCCACTCAGATTCGCCCGTTGACAGCTCGAACATTCGAATTCCACTACACACCAGTCGACTGCTCCCAGAGCAGTCAACTAGTCCAGGGTCAAATACACACTGTGAGTTGTTGGAGCAATCGACCCTAAGATGTTCCGGAGTGACCATAGGTTTGATATTTGGGCAAAGGGGGTTTAAGTTAGGTTTACCCTTGTTTACTTATATGTGTATGTTGAGTGTACAGGTTGTACAGGTTACATATATAGACTTGACTGGAGGGCCTCGGTACGGTGAAGGATGGCATGGCGGCAAGCTGGAGGCTTGCGTGCGCATCCGAGGGACCTTGGTGAGCAGGGACGATGAGCTGATGGGCGCGGACTTCGAGGGATGCGTGAAGGATGGCATGGAGGCAAGCTGGAGGCTTGCGTGCATCCGAGGGATGGGAGCCGAAGATGAAGAGGGCGCGAAGGCAATAGTCGAGGCTGCGGAGGAGGAGTCAGTCAAGTCGTGAGAGTACGAGTGCAGTGTGATTGTACTCGAGATCTCCTAGGGTTTGAGTGCGGAGTGGAATGTACTCATGATGGGTAACCTTAGGTGGGTGAGTTGTAACGCCCGCTTTTTTTTTTTCATAAAGCGGCGTTACGCTAACATCCTTAGGGCATGTAGACATCATAATGCAGCGGAAACCACTAACTTACACCTACATGCACTTACTATCGTTCCTAACATTATAACATGGGAATTTGGCATATTTACTTTATACTTAGCATCATATCAGGTCATACTTAGCATCATGTCATATTCAGCATCATGTCATACTTAGCATCATGTCATAGAGTCACATTCAAGCACATAATAGTAAAGTAACGTTCTATCATAAGACGAGCAAACATATTGTTTCTTGGCCAAGTCACTATCACACAAATGCTTTAAGGCCCTCCTGCTGCTTCCTTACTGTCCCCTTGCGTAATCTGCAGTATAAGGAAATAAAACTATAAGCATACAGGCTTAGTAAGACTCTTTCCTACTCACTAAAACCATTCATCACTTCATCATGAGCACATGAAACATTAACATACTTAGTGCTTTACTTAGAACATAAGCCTTTTCATCACTTAGTATACATTCGACATGACATGAACATAACTTCATCACATTCGTAGCATGGCATAAACATAACCATAAAAGCATTCATGGCATGGCATAATACTTGGCATAGACATCAACATCGTAAACATTCATAGCATGGCATAATACTTGGCATAGACATAAACATAATCAACATAACCTCATAAACTTTCTTAGCATGGACCTAAATAAAATCATGGCATCCTATCTTAGCACAAACGTAATTAAATCATGGCATCATTACTAGCGTGAACATAAATAAAATCATGGCATCCTAACTTAGCATAAACATAATTAAATCATGGCATCCTAAACTAGCATAAACATAAATAAATCATGGCATCCTAAACTAGCATAGACATAAATAAATCATGGCATCCTAAACTAGCATAAACATAAATAAATCATGGCATCCTAAACTAGCATAGACATAAATAAATCATGGCATCCTAAACTAGCATAAACATAAATAAATCATGGCATCCTAAAAGAAGAACATAAATAAAGTCATGGCATTCTAACTTAGCATAAACACAATTAAATCATGACATCATATATTAGCATAAACATACATAAAATCATTTGCATAACATACCTTGCATAAACTTACTTTGCATAATATTCTTATCATAAATATAATGCATAACATGGATGGATGCATGTGGCAATTGCATATATATATAAGGATGCTTAATCTTGAAAAACATGCTTTTAAATACTTTAACATAATCATAACATTCATTGGGCCCTGGCTTGTACCACATACATACATTATAAGCGCGCATCCCTAAGTAAATACGAGGTAGCTAGCCTCGACCTACTAGGGTAAGGACAGCATAGTCAGTAGTCCCCGAACCGAGGCGTTCTTAAGGTGCCCATCCCTGTTGCACAGCTTCGGTAGTTCCAGAACCGTGGACAGCATAGTCGGTAGTCCAGAACCGGGGCGTTCTTAAGGTGCCCATCCCTTGGACCCATACTTCGGTCCGGTACAAGCTCATTCATAAAGTAAAATACTTTACATGCTTCATCATTCATAAGACATTCATGGCATCTTTAACATAGCATAACTTGTTACGGCTCGGCCCATCTACCGGCCCATTTACCGGTCCTCACGACCGTCGTACCGTCGACCATCGACCGTGCCGTTTAGCATATTTATGCCTTAAAGACATAAGCATCATCTTTCATTCATAACATGGCATGCATCTTCTTTCATTAAACATGGCATGCATCATCATTCATAAAACATGACATACATACATATCATTCATAAGACATGGCATACATACATTTCATTTATAAGACATGGCATACATACATATTATTCATAGAACATGGCATACCTACATATCCTTCATAAATCATGGCACATGTCTAAACATTGATGACCTAATCATATAGTTCATGACATATAAACTAAGGGTTTGGTTAACATAGAAATTCTTCCACCTTACTTAAACATACATCTTAGTAACCTAAACCCAAGCATCCTTGTAGGTGTAACCCAACCCTAGCCCTAGGTTAGATCCTTGGCCGAAAGCCCCAAGGAAACCCTAGGTCCATGAAACTTCACCTAACTTCCCAAACAACATCTCCTACATTCATACTAGGCCATAGGAAACATTTGAGTTCATACATAAGACCAACCCTAATCCTTTAACCCTAGTCTTGCTCTTGGCCAAAACTTCAAGGCCATGGGGCATGGAGAAATTCCATTAAAACCCCAAATCAAATGCTTAAACACCAACCATACCTTACCATAGGGCCATTGGAGCCCTTACTTGAAATAAGTCCTAACTTTCCACCCTATTAGGGTACTTGGCCGAAACCTATAGGGTCTCTAGGCCATGTGAAACATTCACATAAACACCCTCCATCTCCCTTATATCATGATAAAACATAAAACATATACTTGAGGTTTTAAACCCAACCCTACACATGGGTTCTTGATGTGGCCGAAACCCTAGGGTATTCTAGGGTACCCCAAAAATTCCCAAAAATTATATTTAATCTCTAAATATCATAAGAGAACATTAAACAACATTATAATGATTTTTAGCATCATCTTTGACCTTAAACTTCTAGTGGCCGAAACCCATGGGACATCCTAGGGTTCTTGGTTTTCTTTCTTTGTTTCTTTTAACATCAAATCCCAAAAATGAACCAATATATCATGCTAAAAACATAAGGAACTATTATACCACAGGTGAGGGAGTCTTACCTTGGTTGATCTTGATTTTGAAACTTTAAAAGAGAAGGATATGGTAAGATCTTTGGACCCTTGAACCCCCTTGTCCTTGTATCCTTGGAAAACCCTTAGATCTTGGAGATGAGACCTTCTTGTGGAGTTTTTCCAAGGGAAACTCTCCTTGTGGTGTTCGGCTAGGATGAGGGAAGGAGGAGGAAGAAAATGCAAAGTGATGGAAGGAAAAAGGTAACTCCCAAACCCCCCTCTTTATAGCCTATTAAGGAGGTAAATGAAGAGTCTCTCCATGACCCTTCATCTTCTTCTAAGCCTTAACCAATATCCACTTCATTCTCTCATAACATTCCCTTGCTAGGTGAGTTGGTTAGAGCATACATGGTTGTACAAGAGGTCCAAGGTTCAATCCTTGGTAGATGCACAATTTTTCCCCACTTATTTTCTTTTATTTTCCTACTATTTTCGAAAATCCCCTTAAAAATTTCCCCATAATTATGTTAATATTTCTCATTAAAATCCCTTTATATTTATATAAATTTTTACCTAAAATCCACCAATAATTATGATACTAAAAAGCCCATATTATGCCCATTAGTGTCCTTTTTCCCAATTTAAATGAGAAAACATGGATTTTCTAGGCCAAAGTTCGCATTAATATTTCTAGGTTCCTCAGAAAATTATCTAGACATGCTTAATATTTTAAGAAAATATTAAGAGAATTTTTCGGTTTGTTACAATCCCCCATACCTCGTGAAAGTTCGTCCTCGAACTTAGAATAGCTCCGGGTACTTGCGCCTCATCTCGTCCTCGCGTTCCCAGGTAGCTTCCTCGAACCGTTGACTTTGCCATAGGACCTTGGCTAAGGGTACCTCCTTACTCCTCAGCTTCTTGACTTCCTTATCCAAAATTTGGATGGGT
Organism: Boesenbergia rotunda; assembly: GCA_024364735.1. Lineage (NCBI taxonomy): Eukaryota > Viridiplantae > Streptophyta > Magnoliopsida > Zingiberales > Zingiberaceae > Boesenbergia > Boesenbergia rotunda. The sequence goes on along the minus strand of JAGFNQ010002614.1, from coordinate 209,685 downwards.
CGCTTTCATAGCTTAGGTCCTCCTGCACTTGTACTGTCTGTGGCTCGATCACTCGGTCCATATTTGGGATACACTTTTTTTTTAAGCGTTGACACATGGAACACATTATGAATGGCCGACATCCCTAGAGGCAGTTCCAGCTCATATGCCACCTTACCAATTCTTTTCAGAATCCGGTACGGCCCCACATAACGCGGACTTAGTTTCCCTTTCCTCCCAAATCTTGTCACCCCTTTCATAGGAGCCACTTTGAGAAACACCAAGTCTCCAACATTAAGTTCCAGTGGTCTACGCCGGACATCGGCATAACTCTTCTGCCGGCTCTGAGCAGCTTCTATCCGTTGTCGAATACTCTGTATAGCTCGGGTGGTGCTGTCAATGACATCCGTTGTGAGCCTCATTTCCTTCTTTTCACCACCCTCGTACCAACAGATTGGAGACTTACATCTCCTCCCATACCAGGCTTCATAAGGTGCCATTCCAATAGTAGCTTGGTAGCTATTGTTGTAAGCGAATTCCGCTAAGCATAGATACCGACACCAACTCCCTTTGAAGTCCAAGGCACAAGCTGCAACACATCCTCTAGTACTTGATTCACCCATTCAGGTTGCCCGTCAGTCTGAGGGTGACCAGTGGTGCTGAATCATAGTTTAGTGCCGAGAGACTTCGGGACGCACTCCCAAAATGGGAGGTGAAGCAACCATCCCTATCTGAGATGGTGGTCTTGGGAACTCCATAAAGTCTGATTATCTCCTTGGCATATAATTAAGCTAGTGTCATTAATAGCTCTATGATGTAATTATATGCATATATCATAATTATTTAGCTATTATAATTATGGGTAGACCTAATAATAGTATGCTTCCGAAATATTAGTTCACAACATGAGCTATGAATTATATTAGTTGATGGTTGTTACATGATAAGTGAGATCATATTTATTATATTACCATAAAATAACTTAAGGAAATCTTATATATTATATATAAGGTAATAGTGAAACATACGTTGATAATTCTAATATTTATAATTAGTATGAAAATATAGTGGACCCCTAATCTACAATAGGTGTTAATATAATTAGGACACTACCTACGCGTATCATTTTAGGTTATACTGTATGACTTATATCATTAATTATATTAGTATTAGTATAATGGAACTAATGTTATACGCTAACATAGGTGAGAGTGTTATAATCTAATGTATGTAGGCTATCATATACTTCCCTACATGAAACTATATTATAGGTTATATATAATATCATAAATTATAGTTATTTATCATATAAATTATAGGTATAATACCCATAATTGCTTGTGGAATAATATGTATAGGTGATAACTTATAGGTTGAGATGATACATGTCAACCTGTATGTAGGCTCATATTAAGAACCTATATGATAGGTGAATTGTGACAATACTTATATGATAAGGAATTAGTATAGTTATATTTATAATAATCTTATATTAGTACACACTCTCATATTATTATCATATGCTTTATATAATATAATATAATTATATTATATGATGGGTAACTCATATAATGTACAGGTTATATAACATTATGTTAATACTAGGTTCCTTACTTACTAATATTATGATTGTGCTCAGTTAATACCATGTTTATGAACATAAGGTTGAGTCACACTTATAACTAATTTAGACCTAATGTATAAGACAGAATACTTATACATGATTGTCTTATGGTGTGACTTAAGATAAGTTATGATATAAGGTATATTGAGCATCAGGTCGGCGATGAAGTAGTCTCATTAATTCTATTACTCTGTCTTCTAGTCATACTTCCCTTCATAAAGGTCAAGTATGGATAATATGAGTTATAGCTATTCCTACCCCCATACTAAATTTAAATTATTTGATCTTCATAAATAAAACAATAGAAAAATATCGTTCATATGTACATATGTACATATTTTGCAAATAAATATGCAAATACTTTCCATCATCTATCATAAGGTATCATTCATTCTTGCATATTCTAGAATCATAAAGTATCCTAGAAGTGCTTAATATCATAAGATATGCAGAGAGGTACTCACTTGGAAGCTGCAGGAAGAGGGCTTGATGTGTGTGTAGTGAGATGGTTACCTGCTCTGATACCAACCTGTAACGCCCGCTTTTTTTTTTCTAAAGCGGCGTTACGCTAACATCCTTAGGGCATGTAGACATCATAATGCAGCGGAACCTCTATCTTACACCTACATGCACTTACTACGTTCCTAACATATAACATGGGAATTTGGCATATTTACTTTATACTTAGCATCATATCAGGTCATACTTAGCATCATGTCATATTAGCATCATGTCATACTTAGCATCATGTCATAGAGTCACATTCAAGCACTAATAGTAAAGTAACGTTCTATCATAAGACGAGCAAACATATTGTTCTTGGCCAAGTCACTATCACACACATGCTTTAAGCCCTCCTGCTGCTTCCTTACTGTCCCCTTGCGTAATCTGCGGTATAAGGAAATAAAACTATT
>JAGFNQ010002614.1:56724-206961 GCA_024364735.1 Boesenbergia rotunda | reverse complement strand
CTAACTTAGCATAAAATAATTAAATCATGGCATACATACCTTCATAAACTTACTTTGCATAATATTCTTATCATAAATATAATGCATAACATGGATGGATGCATGTGGCAATTGCATATATATATAAGGATGCTTAATCTTGAAAAACATACTTTTAAATACTTTAACATAATCATAACATTCATTGGGCCCTGGCTTGTACCACATTCATTCATCATATGCACGCATCCCTAAGTAAATACGAGGTAGCTAATCTCGACCTACTAGGGTAAGGACAGCTTCATCGGTAGTCCCGAACCATAAGGACAGCTTCATCGGTAGTCCCGAACCGTGGACAGCTTCATCGGTAGTCCAGAACCGTGGACCTTACTTAGGTCCGGTACAAGCCCATAAAATAAAATAAAATGCTTTCACATGCTTTCTCATTCATCATCATTCATAGCATATTCATTCATTCATCATCCTTAACATCATCGTTATGCCTTAAAGGCATGAACTGTAACTTCATTCATCATTTTCATTCTTAGACATGGCATATGTACACATCATTCATAAAGCATGACATACATACAAATTATTCATAAAACATGACATACATACATATCATTCATAAGACATGACATACATACATATCATTCATAAATCATGACATACATACATATCATTCATAAATCATGGCACATGTCTAAACATTTGTGACCTAACATATATTTCATGACATATAAACTAAGGGTTTGGTTAACATAGAAATTCTTCCATCTTACTTAAACATACATCTTAGTAACCTATACACAAGCATCTTGTAGGTTTAACCCAACCCTAGCCCTAGGTTAGGTCCTTGGCCGAAAGCCCCCAAGAAACCCTAGGTCCATGAAACTTCACATAACTTCCCAAACAACATCTCCTACATACATACTAGGCCATAGGAAACATTTGAGTTCATACTTAAGACCAACCCTAATCCTTTAACCCTAGTTTGCTCTTGGCCGAAACTTCAAGGCCATGGGGGCATGGAAAATTCCATTAAAACCCAAATCAATTGCTTAAACACCAACCATACCTTACCATAGGGCCATTGGGGCCCTTACTTGAAATAAGTCCTAACTTTCCACCCTATTAGGGTACTTGGCCGAAACCTATAGGGTCTCTAGGCCATGTGAAACATTCACATAAACACCCTCCATCTCCCTTATATCATGATAATACATAAAACATATACTTGAGGTTTAAACCCAACCCTACACATGGGTTCTTGATGTTGGCCGAAACCCTAGGGTATTCTAGGGTACCCCAAAAATTCCCAAAAATTATATTTAATCTCTAAACATCATAAGGAACATTAAACAACATTATAAAGATTTTTAGCATCATCTTGACCCTACACTCTAGTGGCCGAAACCCATAGGAGATCCTAGGGTTCTTGGTGCTTTTTTGTTTCTTTAACATCAATCCCAAAAACCAACCAATAAATCATGCTAAAACATAAGGAACTATTATACCACAGGTGAGGGAGTCTTACCTTGGTTTCTTGATTTTTAACCTTAAAAGAGAATCAAAGAATCTTGGACCTTGAACCCCTTGCCCTTGTACCTTGGGAAACTTTAGATCTTGGAGATGAGACCCTCTTGTGAAGCTTTTCCAAGGGAAAACCTCCCTTGGGTGTTCGGCTAGGATGAGGGAAGGAGGAGGAAGAAAATGCAAAGTGATGGAAGGAAGAGGTAACTCCCAAACCCCCCTCTTTATAACCCATTAAGGAGGTAAATGAAGAGTCTCTCCATGACCCTTCATCTTCTTCTAAGCCTTAACCAATATCCACTTCATTCCCTCATAACATTCCCTTGCTAGGTGAGTTGGTTAGAGCATACATGGTTGTACAAGAGGTCCAAGGTTCAATCCTTGGTAGATGCACAATTTTTTTCCACTTATTTTCTTTTATTTTCCTAGTATTTTCGAAAATCCCTTAAAAATTCCCCCATAATTATGTTAATATTTCTCATTAAAATCCCTTTATATTTATATAAATTTTCACCTAAAATCCACCAATAATTATGGTACTAAAAAGCCCATATAAGGCCCATTAGTGCCCTTTTTCCCAATTTAAATGAGAAAACATGGATTTTCTAGGCCAAAGTTCGCATTAATATTTCTAGGTTCCTCAGAAAATTATCTAACATGCTTAATATTTTAAGGAAATATTAAGAGAATTTTTCGGGTCGTTACAATCCCCCATACCTCGTGAAAGTTCGTCCTCGAACTTAGAATAACTCCGGGTACTTGCGCCTCATCTCGTCCTCGCGTTCCCAGGTAGCTTCCTCGAACCGTTGACTTTGCCATAGGACCTTGACTAAGGGTACCTCCTTACTCCTCAGCTTCTTGACTCCTATCCAAAATCTGGATGGGTCTGCTCTCATAGCTTAGGTCCTCTGCACTTGTACTGTCTGTGGCTCGATCACTTGGTCCATATTTGGGATACACTTTTTAAGCAGGGACACATGGAATACGTTATGAATAGCTGACATCTCTGGAGGCAGCTCTAACTCATATGCCACTTTACCGACTCTTTTCAGAATCAGGTACGGCCCCACATAGCGCGGACTTAGTTTTCCTTTCCTCCCAAATCTTGTCACCCCCTTCATAGGAGCCACTTTGAGAAACACCCAATCTCCAACATTAAATTCCAGTGGTCTACGCCGGACATCGGCATAACTCTTCTGCCGGCTCTGAGCAGTTTCTATCCGTTGTCGAATATTCTGTATAGCTCGGGTGGTGCTGTCTATGACATCCGTTGTGAGCCCCATTTCCTTCTTTTCACCACCCTCATACCAACAGATCGGAGACCTACATCTCCTCCCATACAACGCTTCATAAGGTGCCATTCCAATAGTAGCTTGGTAGCTATTGTTGTAAGCGAATTCCGCTAAGCATAGATATCGACACCAACTTCCCTTTGAAATCCAGGGCACAAGCTCTCAACATATCCTCTAGTACTTGATTCACCCGTTCAGGTTGCCCGTCAGTCTGAGGGTGACAAGCGGTGCTGAATCATAGTTTAGTGCCGAGAGACTTCGGGACGCACTCCCAAAATGGGAGGTGAAGCGACCATCCCTATCTGAGATGGTGGTCTTGGGAACTCCATAAAGTCTGATTATCTCCTTGGCATATAATTGAGCTAGTGTCATTAATAGCTCTATGATGTAATTATATGCATATATCATAATTATTTAGCTATTATAATTATGGGTAAACCTAATAATAGTATGCTTCCGAAATATTAGTTCACAACATGAGCTATGAATTATATTAGTTAATGGTTATTACATGATAAGTGAGATCATATTTATTATATTACCATAAAATAACTTAAGGAAATCTTATATATTATATATAAGATAATAGTGAAACATACGTTGATAATTCTAATATTTATAATTAGTATGAAAATATAGTGGACCCCTAATCTACAATAGGTGTTAATATAATTAGGACACTACCCTATGCGTATCATTTTAGGTTATACTGTATGACTTATACCATTAATTATATTAGTATTAGTATAATGGAACTAATGCTATACGCTAACATAGGTGAGAGTGTTATAATCTAATGTATGTAGGCTATCATATACTTCCCTACATGAGACTATATTATAGGTTATACATAATATCATAAATTATAGTTATTTATCATATAAATTATAGGTATAATACCTATAATTGCTTATGGAATAATATGTATAGGTGATAACTTATAGGTTGAGATGATACATGTCAACCTGTATGTAGGCTCATATTAAGAACCTATATGATAGGTGAATTGTGACAATACTTATATGATAAGGAATTAGTATAGTTATATTTATAATAATCTTATATTAGTACACACTCTCATATTATTATCATATGCTTTATATAATATAATATAATTATATTATATGATGGGTAACTCATATAATGTACAGGTTATATAATATTATGTTAATACTAGGTTCACCTTACTTACTAATATTATGATGGTGCTCAATTAATACCATGTTTATGAACATAAGGTTGAGTCACACTTATGACTAATTGTATTATGACTAACTTAGACCTAATGTATAAGGCAGAATACTTATACATGATTGTCTTATGATGTGACTTAAGATAAGTTATGATATAAGGTATATTGAGCATCAGGTCGGCCGATGAAGTAGTCTCATTAATTCTATTACTCTGTCTTCTAGTCATACTTCCCTTCATAAAGGTCAAGTATGGATAATATGAGTTATTGCTATTCCTACCCCCATACTAAATTCTAAATTATTTGATCTTCATAAATAAAACAATAGAAAAATATCGTTCATATGTACATATGTACATATTTTGCAAATAAAATATGCAAATACTTTCCATCATCTATCATAAGGTATCATTCATTCTTGCATATTCTAGAATCATAAAGTATCCTAGAAGTGCTTAATATCATAAGATATGCAGAGAGGTACTTACTTGGAAGCTGCAGGAAGAGGGCTTGATGTGTGTGTAGTGAGATGGTTACTGCTCTGATACCAACCTGTAACGCCCGCTTTTTTTTTTCATTAAGCGGCGTTACGTTAACATACTTAGGGCATGTAGACATCCTAATGCAGCGGAAACCTTTAACTTACACCTACATGCACTTACTACCATTCCTAACATCATAACATGGGAACTTAGCATATTAACTTTATACTTAGCATCATATCATGTCATACTTAGCATCATGTCATAGAGTCACATTCAAGCACATACTAGTAAAGGTAAAGTTCTATCATAAGACGAGCAAACATATTGTTTCTTGGCCAAGTCACTATCACACACATGCTGTAATGCCCTCCTGCTGCTTCCTTACTGTCCCCTTGCGTGATCTGCGGTATAAGGAAATAAGACTATAAGCACACAGACTTAGTAAGACTCTTTCCTACTCACTAAAACCATCCATCACTTAATCATGAGCATATGAAACATTAACATACTTAGTGCTTTACTTAGAACATAAGCCTTATCATCACTTAGCATACATTCGACATGTCATGGACATAGCTTAATCACATTCGTAGCATGGCATAAACATAACCATAAAAACATTCATGGCATGACATAATACTTGGCATAGACATAAACATCGTAAACATTCATAGCATGACATAATACTTGGCATAGACATAACATAATAAACATAACCTCACAAACATTCTTAGCATGAACCTAAATAAAATCATGGCGTCCTAACTTAGCACAAACCTAATTAAATCATGGCTTCAAAAATTAGCATGGGCATAAATAAAATCATGGCATCCTAACTTAGCATAACATAATTAAATCATGACATCATAAATTAGTATGGACATAAATAAAATCATAACATCCTAACTTAGCATAAACATAATTAAATCATGACATCCTAAACTAGCATGAACATAAATAAAATCATGTCATTCTAACTTAGCATAAACATAATTAAATCATGGCATCCTAAACTAGCATGAACATAAATAAAATCATGACATCCTAACTTAGCATAAACATAATTAAATCATGGCATCCTAAACTAGCATAAAATCATGGCATTCTAACTTAGCATAAACATAAATAAAATCATGGCATTCTAACTTAGCATAAACATAATTAAATCATGGCATAAACATACCTTCATAAACTTACTTTGCATAATATTCTTATCATAAATATAATGCATAACATGGATGGATGCATGTGACAATTGCATATATATATAAGGATGCTTAATCTTGAAAAACATGCTTTTAAATACTTTAACATAATCATAACATTCATTGGGCCCTGGCTTGTACCACATTCATTCATCATATGCACGCATCCCTAAGTAAATACGAGGTAGCTAATCTCGACCTACTAGGGTAAGGACAGCTTCATCGGTAGTCCCGAACCGTAAGGACAGCTTCATCGGTAGTCCCAAACCGTGGACAGCTTCATCGGTAGTCCAGAACCGTGGACCTTACTTAGGTCCGGTACAAGCCCATAAAATAAAATAAAATGCTTTCACATGCTTTCTCATTCATCATCATTCATAGCATATTCATTCATTCATCATCCTTAACATCATCGTTATGCCTTAAAGGCATGAACTTTAACTTCATTCATCATTTTCATTCTTAGACATGACATATGTACACATCATTCATAAAGCATGGCATACATACAAATTATTCATAAAACATGGCATATATACATATCATTCATAAGACATGGCATACATACATATCATTCATAAATCATGACATACATACATATCATTCATAGATCATGGCACATGTCTAAACATTTGTGACCTAACATATATTTCATGACATATAAACTAAGGGCTTGGTTAACATAGAAATTCTTTCATCTTACTTAAACATACATCTTGGTAACCTATACACAAGCATCTTTGTAGGTTTAACCCAACCCTAGCCCTAGGTTGGGTCCTTGGCCGAAAGCCCCCAAGAAAACCCTAGGTCCATGAAACTTCACATAACTTCCCAAACATCATCTCCTACATACATACTAGGCCATAGGAAACATTTGAGTTCATACTTAAGACCAACCCTAATCCTTTAACCCTAGTAATGCTCTTGGCCGAAACTTCAAGGCCATGGGGGGCATGGAGAAATTCCATTAAAAGCCCAAATCAATTGCTTAAACACCAACCATACCTTACCATAGGGCCATTGGGGCCCTTACTTGAAATAAGTCCTAACTTTCCACCCTATTAGGGTACTTGGCCGAAACCTATAGAGTCTCTAGGCCATGTGAAACATTCACATAAACACCCTCCATCTCCCTTATATCATGATAATACCTAAAACATATACTTGAGGTCTTAAACCCAACCCTACACATGGGTTCTTGATGTTGGCCGAAACCCTAGGGTATTCTAAGGTACCCCAAAAATTCCCAAAAATTATATTTAATCTCTAAACATCATAAGGGAACATTAAACAACATTATAAAGATTTTTAGCATCATCTTTGACCCTACACTTCTAGTGGCCGAAACCCATAGGAGATCCTAGGGTTCTTGGTTTGCTTTTCTTGTTTCTATTAACATCAAATCCCAAAAACCAACCAATAAATCATGCTAAAACATAAGGAACTATTATACCACAGGTGAGGGAGTCTTACCTTGGGTTTCTTGATTTTTCACCTTGATTATAGAGAATCAAAAGAACTCCTTGGACCTTAAGTCACCTCTAGCCCTTGAAACCTTGGGAAGCCTTTAGATCTTGGAGATGAGACCCTCTTGTGAAGCTTTTCCAAGGGAAAATCCCCTTAGGGTGTTCGGCTAGGATGAGGGAAGGAGGAGGAAGAAAATGCAAAGTGATGGAAGGAAGAGGTAACTCCCAAACCCCCCTCTTTATAACCCATTAAGGAGGTAAATGAAGAGTCTCTCCATGACCCTTCATCTTCTTCTAAGCCTTAACCAATATCCACTTCATTCCCTCATAACATTCCCTTGCTAGGTGAGTTGGTTAGAGCATACATGGTTGTACAAGAGGTCCAAGGTTCAATCCTTGGTAGATGCATAATTTTTTTCCCACTTATTTTCTTTTATTTTCCTAGTATTTTCGAAAATCCCTTAAAAATTCCCCCATAATTATGTTAATATTTCTCATTAAAATTCCTTTATATTTATATAAATTTTCACCTAAAATCCACCAATAATTATGGTACTAAAAAGCCCATATAAGGCCCATTAGTGCCCTTTTTCCCAATTTAAATGAGAAAACATGGATTTTCTAGCCCAAAGTTCGCATTAATATTTCTAGGTTCCTCAGAAAATTATCTAGACATGCTTAATATTTTAAGAAAATATTAAGGGAATTTTCCAGGTCGTTACACAGACAGTGTCAGATACAGGGGGAGTTTTTTTTGTTTCTTTTTTCGAAAAATTCAGATTTTATTCAAAAACCTTATGCTCTAAAACTCACTATCATCTCAAAATAAGGTTTTCAAAAATTTCATTCAAAAACCCTCGTATATTACTATCTCTTTGAAAAATTATCATCATTTCAAAATGATTTTCGAAAACTATGCTATCATTCCAAGTTGTGTTTTCAAAAATTATCTTCTTAAAAATTATCATACTTCAAAGTTATTCTTTTGATTTTGGTAAACCCTAAAGACACAGAGGAAGGTCCACTACATAATCTACTAAGACTCCTAGGATGTGTCAAATTTAGGGGGAGGCTGAATCAAAAAAAGAATTTCTGAAAAGTTTTTATTAATAATTATCTATTTTGAAATTATTTAATAATATATTTTCATGAACTATATCTTCAAATCCTTGCTGAAATATAAGTCTTTCAAAATGCTATTATTGTTGTGCTTATGAAATTATTTTTGAAATAATATTTACTTGGTTGGAGATTTTCAGACACTTAGGAAAATGTCTTGTAGTCAACAAGGCTTCCTAGATTGTGCCAGACTGGAAAGAAACTTAGTCAAGTAAAATATTAATTTTTCAAAGTCTAATACGTTTCAAAAATTACTTATATTTTTTAAAGTCTAATACGTTTCAAAAATTACTCATATTTTTTTTGTCTAATACTTTTCTAAAAGTACTTATGTGTTTCAAATCATAATTTATCTCAAAAGTACTTGAAAAATCTTTTCTAAATTTTTTTTAAGGAATTTTTTTTTCTTACAAAATATTTTTCAGAACTTCACATACTCTTCAAAATGGATTTAATCTGGAAATTTAAGCTTTTTGCTGTGCTTTTGAGAATTATACTAAGTATTTTTATGTTTTCAAAACTCATAGGCTCTGATACACAAACTTTTTCCTTAAACTTTTTTCTTTTTAAAGAAACTTTATTGAAAACTTCGAGTTGCTCTTAACTAAGAATTTCCTTTGTGATACTCAGAAGTTTTTCAAAATATCTTTGTCAAAACTGAACTTAGAAATGGTCTAAATCAGAAGGAGAAGAATTTCACATTAAGGGGGAGAGAAAGGAAATTTTGTTTAATTTTCTTTAAAAGTGCTTCAAAAATTTCTAAGCATTTCTAAGTATTTCAAAATTTCTTAAGGGCATGTTTTTTTCTTAAGTAAAATTCTTCTTAGTAAACAAAATTTGTCTGAGCAAAAACTAGTTGAAAATTTTGGCAAATGTTTCTAAGTAGAGTTTTTTTTGGTGAAAAACTTGTCTAGAAGCTTTACAAATTTTGTTTTTCAAAATACATAAAGTAATTCCAAGCAAATTCGTCTAAGTGTGCAAATTATTTTAAAAACAAATTTTTTTCAATTCTCAAAGTTGAATTTTTTTTAAATTTGACTTCAAAATTTGGCCTAAGTAAAATTCCTTTTTGCAAAGCCTTGTAAGTAAAAGCTTTTTTTTAAAAACAAAATTTAGGTTTGCAAAATGGAAAGTGTAAAAAGTTTTTATGCAAATGCTCTTTAAAACACTTTGTCAAAAAACTTAGAAGTTTTACACAAACTCAAAACTCTCTATTAGAAACCTTTTCGCCCATGTATGTTTTTGATATATGTCAAAGGGGGAGGAAAGGTCAAAGTTAAGTGTTTTAACACAAGAATTCAGGGTTTTAGGGGGAGTATGAGAAATAAAGAATTTTTTTCTATTCTGTTCATACTTCATTGTGTCTTTATCTTTTTGCTTAAACTGTATATGTTTTTTACTTAACTTTGAATTGTGTTGCCATAAATCAAAAAGGGGGAGATTGTTGGTGCATGAAGCACCATATCGAACCTTGTTTTGATATTGGCAAAGGATTCAAAGTTAAGTATCATTTGTGATCTAACGTTGTTCACTGAGTGTGCAGAAGAAGCCCTAGCGAAGGACTGCTAGGCATCGAGCGAAGGACAACTCGGTATCCAAGACCTGGCAAAGGACCGTCAGGTAAAATTCCAACCAGAGGAACGGTTGGCATCAAGTACATTCTCCCGAGAGGAGTAGGTGAGGACACGTTCCCTGTCGAGGGAACAGTAGGCATCGGTTCGACCTAGGGTTCCATTTTGGAGACCCAAAGTCAGAACCAAGACAGCTAAGGCTGTATAAACTAACAATTTATTGTTTCATTGTGTTTTGGACTAACCTGTTGGTGCAGAAAGCACCATATCGAACCTTGTTTTGATATTGGCAAAGGATTCAAAGTTAAATTTATTGGTGATCTAACAATGTTCACTAAGTGTGCAGGAAAAGTCCTAGCGAAGGGCTGCTAGGCACCTGGCGAAGGGCTGCCAGAAACAAAGTTCTAGCGAAGGGCTGCTAGGCACCTGGCGAAGGGCTGCCAGGAAACCAAGTCCTAGCGAAGGGCTGCTAGGCACCTGGCGAAGGGCTGCCAGGAAACAAAGCCCTAGCGAAGGACTGCTAGGCACTGGCGAAGGGCTGCCAGGAAACGAAGCCCTAGCGAAGGAATGCTAGGCACCGAGCGAAGGGCAGCTCGGTATCCAAGACCTGACAAAGGACCGTCAGGCAAAAGTCCAACCAAAGGAACGGTTGGCATCAGGTAAATTCTCCCGAGAGGAGTAGGTGAGGACGCGTTCCCCGTCGAGGGAACAGTAGGCGTCGGTTCGACCTAGGGCTCCATTTTGGAGACCAAAGTCAGAACCAAGACAGCTAAGGCTGTATAAAATAATAATATAATTGCTATTTGGACTAACCCTGGATGCAGGATCGAAGGACTGAGTATCTGCAGCTCAGAGAGCCTCAAAGGAGTGAGGCAGAAGCTGAGCAGGGCGCCCCGGATGATCCGGGCGCCCCCAAGGTCAACCCAAGTCTGCAAGAAGTGAAAACACACCTCAACGGCCTCGACAGCTAGATTCGGGGCGCCCCGGATGCTCCGGGCGGCCGCCCCCGCCTGTCGGCGGGGCGGCCGCCCCACTGCCAGCTGCCGAAGCGCGCCCTTGCGAAGCCGAAAAGATAAGGCTTTGACCGGTCAATGCGGGCACCCCGAGCGCTTCGGGTGCCCCGGTCAAAGCGGATCCAGAGGATCAGATGTGACCGAGAGCTCTGCGGATCAGAGGCCACGTGGGGGGCGCCCCCGACGTCCCGGGCGCCCCCAGGCCCTATATAAAAGACCCTCGACCAAGGCTTCAGGGCTACAATTCTCTCAACAGCTCAACGCTCTTCTACGCTCGTGCCTTGCTTCAGAAACACTCCAACTCGAGCCGACGACGTCCCGCTGCCCCGAAAAAGTTAATACACTCCAGACATCGGTAACGAAGAGAGCAATTCTTTATTATTATTTCGTGCACTTACTTTGTAACTAAATTCTGTAACTATTATTGCGCTTCATATAGAATTGCCCAAAGTAAACGGTCAACGACCGTGGGCCTTGGAGTAGGAGTCGACACAGGCTCCGAACCAAGTAAAATCGACTGTGTCTTTGTGTTGTGTTTATTTTTACTTCCGCTGTGCAATTGCTCTTTACGAAAGTCCGAACGATTTCCGATATTCACCCCCCTCTATCGGTTTTCACGATCCAACAAGTGGTATCAGAGCGGGGAAGCTCAAATTTGGTGCAACCACCAATTTGAGAGTATTTTCGGATTTTACGAAATAATTTTTATTTTTTTTCTCTTTTTCGTTGATTGAGGTTGGTGCAACACCACTCATTTTTCCCTATAAGTCAGAATTAATAAAACGATCAATTTCTAAAAATTTGTCATAAACTTTTTTTTATTATTATTTTAATATTTTTCTCGAAATTCGTGCTACCTTAATTCAAGCAAACTTGTTTTCAAATATACTTTTTCATCATTAATCAGAATTGACAAAATTAACATTTTCAAAATTTTATCATAAAATATTTTTATTATTTTATTATTATTTTATCTCGAAATTTGTGCAACATTTATTTTGGGCTATTTTTTCTCTTCTCCCGTACTACTAATCCAAGACCAAGTCTTGGTACATTTTTGTTATTTTATTTGTGTGCAAGGTTTAAACTAAATGGTCAACCAAGAGTGGAACAGTACTCGCCCACCACTATTCTCCGGCGAGAACTTCAATTCGTGGAGAAGTCAAATGGAGTCCCTTCTGAAGGCCCACATGGACTTATGGCAGATCATCCAAACGGGATTCTCGTTTCCCGTAGAAGATGAGTCATCAATCGAGTGGGACAAACTGGATGAACACACCCTCAACCAAATTGAGACCGACGCAAGGGCAACTGCAATCCTACAATGTGGCCTAACCAAGGAGCAACTCGAGCTAGTAGGTCCATGCAGATGTACTAGAGAAATCTGGGAAAAATTGGTTAATCTTCATCAAGAGATCTCAAATGAAGAAGAAGATCAAGTAAGTTATCTTGCCCTTTCGGTCCAAGCACAAACAGCCGAGTCAGAGTCTGAACCAGAATCCAAAGTCGAACCAGAATCAGATGACGAATTAACTAAGACGGTAACTAATCTTGAATTCTTTTCAAAATTTGAATTAAATAATCAAACTGATACTGTAATGGTCGAGGAAGGTGTAAATTCTTTTGCAGGGAAAAATCTTAAAGAACCACCAAAGAAGGAGCTTCAACTAGTACCCGAGTCCGACTCAGACACAGAATCAGAAGATGAGCCTAGATCCAAGGCGGCAAGAATCAAGGGGGAGATTCCCAATAAGGAACCAAAAGGTAAAAGTGTAAAATCAGATTTTAAAAATCATGTAATTTGTTACACTTGCAGGGAGAGAGGGCACTACCAAAGTGAGTGTCCTACTCGTAAGATTCAAACGAAAGGACCAGTTCCAAAAGCACGAAGGGACAAAAGTCGCATCCAATGCTTCAAGTGCCAGGAGTTCGGGCATTACCAACGTGAATGCACAGACAAAAGAGCTACCAAGAATGCCAGACAAACGATCGACAAAGGTAAATTTACAATATTTGAAAATCCGTTATTTACCTTGAATAATGTGATTGATTCATGTAACTTAATTAAAGCAAACTTCAGAAAATTGAAACAAGAAAATGAAACCCTAAAACATAAGGTCAATAAGTTAGAAAATTTAATTCATAATCTTGCTGATTTTGAAAATCCGGAGTATTACTCCAATTGTGACCTTACTTAGACAATTGCTTGTTTTAATTATGTGTTTCTTTTTATTTTTGTTTTTTTTTTGCTTAGATAGTTTAAGGACTGAACCAACTTAACTGAAATTTGAACAACATAGTATTGGGTGGAGGTGAGATGATAGTACGTTAGGGAAACCAATTCTAATAAGGTCAAGTCTACTTGGTCTCTTTAGACTGGTGAAACTAGCCGAAGCTACCGATCCAAGACCCAAACTAGTTAGTCCAGAATTTATCAAAAAGTAATTTTGAAGATAAAATTTCACTAAAAAGGCTTTGTCTAGGAAAGGGTTCATGATCCGATAAGGCTACGGCCAAAGAAGGCCTTGTGCCTCGCCAAGACCTGGAAGCCAATTTTTGAAATTCAAATTCAATTTACTCTTTGTTAAATTTGAATCTAACACAAATTTTCAGTTAATTTTAGATTCAAATATCTCTTTTCAAAATAAATTTAAATTGGGTTTAAAAATTAATCATGATTTTTCAAAATAAAATCCTTACTTCTATTTTAATTTGTCTCACTAAACCCATAAGGTTAACATGCTTGATCACGTAGAACTGGGTGAGACATTTAGGACCTAAAAGTTGAGTCCAACCCAACCAATTAAATTCAATTAAATCTTAATTAAATCAATTAAATTCAATTAAATCCCAATTAAATCAATTAAATTCAATTAAATCTTAATTAAATCAATTAAATCTTAATTAAATCAATTAAATTCAATTAAATTAATTAAATTTAATTCAATCAAATTCAAATTTAAAATTAAAATTTAATTCAACTGAACAAACTTAACCCTCTAAATTTTCATTTTCACAAAAATCAAATTTAACTCTTTAACTAAGAGTCAAAATCAAGTCTTTTTTTGTTCACTAACCTGAAATTTATTTCATAACATTTATTTCTTTCCGTTACCATTTTTTTTGAAATTTAGTATGGCAAAAAGTCACCTTGGGGATTACTTAGGATATTTCTTTTTGTCTACAGTCCGGGCTTAGATATCTAATTTTTGGACTTATAAAAAAAAAATTCTATGTTTTCAAATAATCACTATATTTTTCGAAAATTGTGCTTTACAAAAACCATTATCATTTCAAAATGTTTTTTGAAAACGGGGTTTATGTTTTAAAATTATCTTCATTTCAAATTGAATTTTCTAAAATATTACCATGCTAGTATTCAAAACTATTCTTTTGATTTTAGTAAACCCTAAAGACACAAAGGAAGGTCTACTTAATGATCGACAAAGACTCCGAGGATGTGTCAAATTTAGGGGGAGTCTAAATCAAAAAAAATTATTTCTAACAAGTTTGAAATTATTAGATAATTCGTATAATTTGAATCAAACCTTAAGACTCAGAGGAAGATCGCTTGTAGTCAACAGGCTTCCTAGGACTGGGTCGAGTTAAGGGGGAGATCAAATTAAAAGAATTATTGAGCATTTTCAAAATTATATGTTTTCATGCATTGCACTTTTAAAATCCTTTTGAAAAATTAAATAATTACTCTTTCAAAATACTATCCTGTAAAATCATTTTGCTTATATATATCATCACTTTCAAAATTTTACGTGACTTTGGAATACTTTTAAAACCTATTGAGAATACTTTTGAAATTAATATTTACTTGACTTTGGAAAATTTTCCAGGACACTTAAGGAAAGGTCCTTGTAGTTAACAAGGCTTCCTAGGATTGTGTTAGACTGGAAAATAAACCAAGTCTAGTAAAATATTGTGCCTCCAAAGTTCATACATTTTTCAAAATGTACTTGCATATATTTTCAAAATACTATCATTTTGGCTTATCAAAATTCTTTTGGAAATAATATTTACTTGAGTTGGAAAATTTCCAGGACACTTAAGGAAATTTCCTTGTAGTTAACAAGGTTTCCTAGGATTATGTCAGACTGGAAAAGAAACCAATGCAAGTAAAAGATTATGTATAAGTACTTTCAAAAAGATAAGTCAAGTAATTTTTCTTTAATATTTTAAAAGTATTTATATTTTTCAAATTCATAATATCTTTCAAAATACTTATGCCTTTCAAAAGCTCAATAAAGTACTTGCATTCTTGTGCATTTTTCAAAATATTCAGAACAAGTAAACTTATTGCTTATCATATACACTTGACTCCAATTATGATTTTGAACATAAATTTTTCAGTCTTTCTAATTTTTTTTGAAATTATCATAACACTTGACATTACTTCGATCAATTTTTTTCACAAGCTCTGATACACAAATTTAAATTTCTTTCAAAATATATTTTATAAAATTTTTTATTGATATATGACCAAGGGGGAGAGTAGAAAAAGTGAAATTAAAAATTTCTTTCTTAAACTTTTTCCCCTGTTCAAAGAAAGTTTTTCTTAGAATGGTCTAAAACATAAGGAGAAGAATTTCACATTAAGGGGGAGAAAAAGGAAAGCGAGAAAAGAAATTTTTTTAACAAGTGCTTCAAAAATTTCGAAGTATTTCTAAGTGTTTTCAAATTTTTTGAGTACATATTTTTCTCCTAAGTAAAATTCTCCTTAGTAAACAAATTTATTCCCAATTCTCAAAATTTGAAACTTTGTTTAAGGGAAATCTAGCTTCAAAATGGAAAATTATCTAAGTGTAACAAGTTTTGTTAGTGAAAATGCTTTTACTCCATTTTTGAAAAACACTTTGTTAAAGACATGAAGCACTCAAAAATCCCTGTTAGATACCTTGAATACCCCTGTTTGTTTTTGATATATGTCAAAGGGGGAGGAAGGGTCAAAGTTAAGTATTTTACAAGTATTAAGGGTTTTAGGGGGAGTATAAAAAATAAAGGATTTTTTGTAATCTACACTTATACTGTTCATACTCCTTCTTTTCTTAACTGTTATATGTTTATACTTAACTTTGAATTGTGTTGCCATAAATCAAAAAGGGGGAGATTGTTGGTGCAGAAAGTACCATATCGAACCTTGTTTTGATATTGGCAAAGGATTCAAAGTTAAGTTTATTGGTGATCTAACAATGTTCACTAAGTGTGCAGGAAAAGTCCTAGCGAAGGGCTGCTAGGCACCTGGCGAAGGGCTGCCAGGAAACAAAGTCCTAGCGAAGGGTTGCTAGGCACCTGGCGAAGGGCTGCCAGGAAACCAAGTCCTAGCGAAGGGCTGCTAGGAACCTGGCGAAGGGCTGCCAGGAAACAAAGCCCTAGCGAAGGACTGCTAGGCACTGGCGAAGGGATGCCAGGAAACGAAGCCCTAGCGAAGGAATGCTAGGCACCGAGCGAAGGGCAGCTCGGTATCCAAGACCTGACAAAGGACCGTCAGGCAAAAGTCCAACCAAAGGAACAGTTGGCATCAGGTAAATTCTCCCGAGAGGAGTAGGTGAGGACGCGTTCCCCGTCGAGGGAACAGTAGGCGTCGGTTCGACCTAGGGCTCTATTTTGGAGACCAAAGTCAGAACCAAGACAGCTAAGGCTGTATAAAATAATAATATAATTGCTATTTGGACTAACCCTGGATGCAGGATCAAAGGACTGAGTATCTGCAGCTCAGAGAGCCTCAAAGGAGTGAGGCAGAAGCTGAGCAGGGCGCCCCGGATGATCCGGGCGCCCCCAAGGTCAACCCAAGTCTGCAAGAAGTGAAAACACACCTCAACGCGCCTCGACAGCTAGATTCGGGGCGCCCCGGATGCTCCGGGCGCCCCGCCTGTCGCGGGCGGCCCGCCTGTCGCGGGCGCCCCGCCTGTCGCGGGCGCCCCGCCTGTCGCGGGCGCCCCCACTGCCAGCTGCCGAAGCGCGCCCTTGCGAAGCCGAAAAGATAAGGCTTTGACTGGTCAATGCGGGCGCCCCGAGCGCTCCGGGCACCCCGGTCAAAGCGGATCAAGAGGATCAGACGCGACCGAGAGTTCTGCAGATCAGAGGCCACGTGGGGGGCGCGCCCGACATCCCGGGCGCCCCCAGGCCCTATATAAAGGACCCTCGACCAAGGCTTCAGGGCAACAATTCTCTCAACGGCTCAACGCTCTTCTACGCTCGTGCCTTGCTTTAGAAACACTCCAACTCGAGCCGACGACGTCCCGCTGCCCTGAAAAAGTTAATACACTCCGGACGTCGGTAACGAAGAGAGCAATTCTTTATTATTATTTTCGTGCACTTACTTTGTAACTAAATTCTGTAACTATTATTGTGCTTCATATAGAATTGCCCAAAGTAAACGGTCAACGACCGTGGGCCTTGGAGTAGGAGTCGACACAGGCTCCGAACCAAGTAAAATCGACTGTGTCTTTGTGTTGTGTTTATTTTTACTTCCGCTGTGCAATTGCTCTTTACGAAAGTCCGAACGATTTCCGATATTCACCCCCCCTCTATCAGTTTTCACGATCCAACATAACCCTGGATGCAAGACCGAAGGAACGTGTGTCTGCAGCTTAGAGAGTCTCAAAGGAATGAGGCAATAGCTGACCAGGGCGCCCGGAGTGTCCCGGGCGCCCCCAAGGTGAACACAAAACACAAGTGGCAAAAGCAGGCTTCGATAGCTTATCTCCCGGGCACCCCCGTGCTCCCGGGCGCCCCCGCTGCTCCCGGGCGCCCCCAGCGTCCCGGGCGCCCCCAAGCACAAGCCTTCGAAGCAAGCCCCAGCGAAGCCGAGGGATAAGGTTTGACCCGGTCAACCCGGGCGCCCCGAGTGTCCCGGGCGCCCCGAGCGTCCTGGGCGCCCCGGTCAACATTTGATCCCGAAGTTGAAGGGATCAGACGCTGACCGAGACCGAGCCGGATCGGGTGACACGTGGGGGGGGGCGCCCCCGACATTCCGGGCGTCCCCAGGCCCTATATAAAGGGCCCTCGACCCCAAGCTTCGAACAACACTTTCAATCAACGCTTCTACGCTCTTCTGCTCCCGCGCACTACTTCGGAAACCTCCCGACACGAGACTCAAGCGCCGACGACGTCCTCCCGCTCCGAAAATACCATCTACTCCGGACGTCGGTAATGAAGAGCTATTTTAGTTTACTGTACTGAATTCTGTAAAATCTTTTGTAAACTATTTTTGCGACATATAGAATTGCCGGCAGAAAACGGTCAACGACCGTGGGCCTTGGAGTACGAGTCGACCTAGGCTCCGAACCAAGTAAAACCACCTGTGTCAGTGTGTTTTTAACTTTAATCTTCCGCTACGCATTCTCTCTTCAAATCCGAACGATTTCCGATATTCACCCCCCCCCTCTATCGGTTTTCTCGATCCAACAAAAAGTGCTTTCTTGCATGGAGTTACATGAAGCAGTATTTATTGAACAACCACAGGGCTATGAGAAGAAAGGTGAAGAGTACAAGGTGTATTAGTTGAAAACGATACTGTATGACCTTAAACAAGCTCCTCGTGCATGGTACAGCAGGATTGAAGCATATTTTATCAAAGAAGGATTTGAGAGATGAAAGCATGAATATAAATTATTCATAAAATCACAGATCAAGGTAAAATTTTGATTGTTAGCCTATATGTTGATGATTTAATTTTTACCGGCAATGATGAGAGTGTGTTTGTTAAATTCATGAATTCTATGAAACTTGAATTTGATATGACTGATTTGGGAATGATGAAATATTTTCTTGGTGTGGAGGTGTTACAAAATCCTGAAGGCATCTATATTAGCCAAAGAAAGTATGCAAAAGATGTTTTGGAGAAGTTTGGGATGGAGAAGAGTAATAGTGTGAAAAATCCCATTGTTCCTGGATGATCCTGTCGCGAAGTGGGGTGGCAGTCCCATGGGCCAGACGGGCTTCCCGGGTGGCACGAGCCGACGAGGTGGTCGGATGCGGACCGTGCCTTGCCATGTCCATGCAAAACAGTGACCGTCAGTGAACCCGCCGGAGAAATCCCTGGTCAGGCACTCCGACGGTCAAGTCAGTCTCCGAGGGCAGATGAGTGGAAACTAAATTGAAATGAGGCAAGGGATGCTAGAACTCGCGCGCGCGTACCTGCGGTAGGGGAGTGCCAAGCTTATATAACTGGGGGAGCTGACAACCCTTGTTCGTACTGACGGGACAAGGGTGTGGTAGCTGTCAGCTCGTATGGAGCACTGAGGAGCGGCTCGTATGGAGCACTGAGGAGCGGCGCGGCATGGCACGGAATGCTCGAGCAGTACGTGAGTACTGGGTGCGCAGTACGAGGGTACTGGATGGGCGGATTAACCGCGTAGAGATGTTAGAGGTGGACAAGGCATGAGGAATCCCGTTAGCAGGGTCGTACCCTGGATGTAATGATGTAAGGGGGCGTAAGGGCGGGACAGCCCATACCCCGAGCGCCGACTGGCGGGTTCGATTGTTGAGGACCGAGTCGGGTAAGGACCAGTGAGCGTGGGCAGCCACGCGTCCGACTGGTAGAGAGGGAGCGCAGGGTAAGTCCTGGGTCGGGGGTTACCGCGGGATGTTTACCTGATCCGAGTTGGACATCCAGTTTGTATGATGGCAGGGGAAGGAGAGTGTGGATAACTACCTGCCTGACTGTGGTGCCTGACCTAGCTCTGGGTCGGGGTGGGGTCGAGGAGCATGGGCCACCAAACATTTATCTGGCTGGGTGGCTGAAGGGCGACCCGACCGTCCTCGTTGATAGTCCGCTAGACCCCACCCTCCCTCCTTTATTTGGAGGGGCTTACGGGCGCGGCGACCTACCCGTCGATTCGGCTGCTGATCTGTCTACCAAGTCTTTTTAGCGCCAGGCTGGCTGGTGGGCCCGGCCTATGCCCCTACCTGCAGGCAAGGCCGGGATCATAAGCGTTCCCCTTGAGTCTAGTCGAAGGAGGCGGCGAGTCCGACTGACTGGACCATCGTCCGTTCAAGTAAGCCTAGTGCGCCGGGAAGTCCTAGTCTCATTGGGGAGCTTTTCTACGGATTTGTCGAAGCCTAGGGATCCCGGTCTGTTGGTGAGGTCCCCCTGTTTGTCTTTTTGCCGCCTACTGCTCTGTATCACTTGCGCAGCTAGAAATTCTCATCACTAATGCTTACAACTGGGGAGGGTTCCACGTGCCTCTCCCCCATTCCTTCTTCAATCACCGAGGTATTTACCGTCCGTTCCCCGAGGACCGAGGTTGGGCGCGAGGCGCCCTTGTTTCTTGGGCCCCGCTGGGCTTGCTCATGCGGCTATTACTGCCCGCCGCCTCTGCCGTGGCCCACCACCAAGTGCCCCTGCCACCCTACATAACTGCGTAAATTCCTACTTTTACCGTCGCCCTTTCACCTTCCACTCCGGCGTATTGTCTTCTCTTCTCCGGCTAGAGTTGCAGCTACTTCTTTGTGCTCGACGCTTATTCTCGTAGGCTAGACTTCCTACCTTCTTCGTGTCCCCATGGCCTCTTCATCTCGCGACCTCCCTCCCTGGTATGTCACGGCGAGGTCCGTTCTTACCCGTGGCGACCTCGAGGCTCTTAAGACGGAGTTCCACATTCCGCCTGACCATGACGTCTAGTTGCCTTCTCCTTTTGATCAGCCAGCCACACCCCCGAGGCACTACATTACCATTTTGCGGGATCACCTGCAAGCGGGTCTGCGCTTCCCCATTCATCCTTTCATCGCCTTAGTATGCTGCTACCTCCGCATCAATCTATCTCAACTGACCCCCAACTCTATCCGCCTTCTCTGTGGATCCGCCATCATTTTCCTGTTGTATCGCCTTTCCTCCCAAGCCGAACTTTTCGACCACTTCTTCTATCTGAAGAAACAAGAATAGGGTGAGTTTGTCTTCCAAGCTCGCTCTGGGATTTCCTTTCTCTCTCCCCTTCCTTCCGCCAGCAGGGGTTGGAAGGAGAAGTTCTTTTTCATCCGCCCCGTGACCTTCCCGACCTGGCCACTTAACTTCCGGCGGGATTTTCCTCAAATGCCCCCTCATTACACGGATTCCCGGAAGTTTCCCACCTTTGAGCGCGCCCTCTCCTTATTCAGGGATAGACACTTCCTAGTTGGGCCGCTCTTGGCCGAGAACATCTTGTCCGCGTTTGGCCTTAGTCCGGCACCGTTCATCCGACCTGCATCCTTAGGTAAGTGATCTTTCCCTTCTCCTTGTCCCTTGCTATTTCTTGACTTTCGCTTACTTGCTAGCTGAGATGATGTACCTGGCTGCTCCTAAGGGGGGTTACGGGTTAGGAACCGTCGAGGAACTGGAGGCACGTCTTCGGGCGGTGATAAAGGAGCAGCGGGCGCAGGCTGCGGAGCAGCGGGTTATGCAAGGGTTGCGCTCAGCACTGCTGGCCGAGTAGGAAGCTTCTCCATCCGGCTCTTAGTCTCTTGCCTCCTCTTCTGAAGAGGGGAAGACTCCTCAGTCGGGCTCAGAAGATACCCGGCCCCTGAGCCACTCCTTGCGGCGTCCCTGGGGCGCCGGCTCCGTGTTCGCCTTGGCCGACCCCTTGGAGGATTCTTCCAGTCGGCCTAGTAAACGACGGAGGGGTGAAGCGTCGACTGCCGCCCTTCCAGCGCTGCCACCACCTCCTCCTGCGGTGCTACCGATGGAGCTGACTGTATTGCCTTCGAGGGAGGAATCCCCACCATGCCAGGAAGGGTCTACCAGCGAAGGTCTGCTGCATATGCTATCGCTCTCGCTATCCGACTGGCGCCTAAACATGACAGCACCGAGCGGCACCGCCTCCATGCGGTCGAGAGACGTCCGACTGTATGGTCTGATTTTGGATAGGTTCATGGCCGGCTTGCGGGCAAGTGGCTCGGTGAGCTCTAGTGTCTGGGCGGACGACTTCATGACCTTGGCTACTCGGGTATGTGTCCATCGGTTGGGTTGTGTCTCGTTCTTTCTTTCGCTGACGGGTTCTTAAATTTCTTGCAGTCATGGGCCCAGAGCTACAGCATGAGTGTATCTATGTTGACTCACACCAAGGCCCGGTGTCGCGCCAAGCGGCATGTGGAGGACCTTAAGGCTCGGCTCCGGCACACCCAGCTGATTTCAGATTACCACTCGCTGAATAGCATGAGAGCAGAGGTTATCGGCCTCCAGGACGTGTTGCGTCAGACCCAGGAGGAGCTAGAGATCGCCAAAGCTCAGATCGCCGCTGCCGACGCTGAGGTGGTCCGGGCGCAAGAGCGGGTGGTCCAAGTTGAACAAGCTCATTTCCATGACAGTAAGCGTAAAGCCGAGTTACAAAAGGAGCTTCTGAGAGCCAGGGCATACCTCCACTGGGCCAACGAGGAGATTTCGCCCCTTCGGGCGCAGCTGTCGGCTGAGAAGCACAAGACGGATTCGCTTCGAAACCAACTTCAGGATTTGCGGGATCTCCGTCCGGCCTGGGATACGGCTCAGGTGGAATTAGGGGAGCTGCGGGAACGACAAGCGTCCTGGGATGCCCTGCAAGCTGAGCTGGCGGAGCTGCGCGCCTATAAAGAGGTGGAGGCTGGTCGATTAGAGACCCACCGACTGACGTGCCTTAATGCTCCGCCGCATGCTGCCGACATCTCTCAGCGGTTTATGGAGGTGATGATGCAGCATGACCTTAACGTAGTCCGTCAGCTCAGGCTCAGTGGGTATTTACCCCCTTATCTTCCCTCCAACGTCGTTCGACTCCCCGACCTGTGCAAGGATTTGCCCGATGTGACCAACCGACCCTTCCAGTGAGGGGAGCGTTTCTTAGCTTCCCCGCTTTTCTGTGAACGAGGGGCTTCCGGCCCTGATTTTTGTAAAGCGACTGAGCCTTTAAATGTGACTCTCTCCTTTTTGCTTGCTTGAGTTGTGCCCCCTTTTTGATCGCGACAGATCTAGGTAACAGTGAGGGTGAGCCGGGCATGCAGCCGGCCGATGAGTACAATTCCTTGCTGCGGGACGGATGGTCATTTTAAATGTTTGTCTGTGAAGGTCTTTAGCCCTCACGGGGGTATACGTGAAACCTCGGTTCATTTTTTTGCGTGAGGCCCTGATCCCTTAATCAGAGCCTATTGCGGGTATGTATCTCACTGGGTCCAACCCGGGGATCAGCGAGAGCCGGCCCAGGGGATTTGGTCTCTTGGCCAAGTGGGATCCAGGGAGCGCGGGCCGCCTGATGCCCTCAGAATAGGTGTCACGAAAGTGGGTCTCAAATTTAGATATTTATAAAAAGCTGGAAATCCTTTTTGCAATCAAAGAATGAAAACATAGTAAAGGGGTCACAGGTCGTATTTTTCCAAGGGACTAGTTGAGAGTTTGTTTGATTCGAGTTCGTGTTTATTTGTCGTTGATATTTTTGGGTTTCAATAAAATCTGGATTCGGTTTAAATCAGACACGAAATCGTAAGGAAAATTTAGGCAACTTAACTCATGAACTAAACAAAGTGATGACACTTAATGATTCAATCAAGAGAAAACCTAATTAACCAAAACAACTCAACCGAATGTAGAAAAGCAAATCTGAATTCAAATTGTAATTAAATGTTAAACAACAGAATTTTCGGTTGATACTAATGCAGGAACTTTAACCCAATTTGCAGTCATGAACACTAAACTTGATACAAGCTGGATGCAAAAACAACTAGTTTCAATTGCAATGGATCTGCAATTCCAAAACTTCACTGAGGCAAGTTGCAGAAATGCACACTAGACTGCAAAAACTGGATTAATAGTCAAAATAAATTGGAAGTCAAACAAGGATTCAGAGCTAAACTCAAATGCATAAATGGAAATCATAGCTCAAGCACAAACCAATTAAATCTTCAAGTTGATACGCAGAAGAGAAGTTGATACACTGTTCAGAAATAACTAGCTACATATCCAATATTGATTTAAAGCAGATGATGTGAAGCAAACAAGTCAACTGCAAATTTCCTAAGCAATTGAACTCAAAAACAAGAATTCAAAACCAACTGCTGTGCAAGAATAACCTTGAAGGCAACAATGAAATGCAGAGTGGAATGTGCAGAATTTCAGAGATGATATGAATGCAGAAATTCCAGATGCAGAGTCACGAATTCAGTAACAATTCACTGATACACTAAACTGATGCTCAGAGATCAGACTGATCAGTTCCAATACAATTCATATATCTGGTGCAGAACCATGGATGCAGCAAGAATTCGATGCAGGACATGAGGCTGAGTTTCAGAACAATGGATGTGCAGAAATTGAGGAATGCAGTGATAACATGCAAAATTCAGAAACTGAGTTGGATGCTAAAACCAAGCAAAACCACTAAATTCGAATGCAATAGAATTCCAACTCAGATCTCATTGATACAAACTTCAGCCTATCCAAACTGAAACAATGCAGAAATGTGATCGAACTCAAGCAAACTGATTAGCAGGCTGTAGAAAACAAATGCAGAACTGATACTACAATTCAGAACAAGAGTGAAGGTTACTGCAATTCGAGAATAGATCTGATCAACTCAGAAACAACTGGAAGGAGAAATGGTGTAACGCCCCAAAATTTCCATTTTTAGTTCTTAAAGTCCTTAGAATTATTTAAAAATGGTTTAGAAATATTCTAGATATTTTTAGGAATTTTTAGAATATTTTTATGGAATTTTCCGAGTCCGTTTGGTATTTTAGAAAAAGGAGAAAGAAATAAAAAAGGAAAAAAATTAAAGGGGCAGCTGGGGGGATTGAACCCGCGACCACAGGGAGGAAGGGAAGCCAGCGAACCAGCTGGGCTAGGTATCAAGCACAGAAAAAGAAGGAGAGAAATTATGTTATCGTTGAGTTAGGCTTTTTCATGAAAGGGTATATCAACTCCCGCTTAAGTCGCGTGAAGCCGATTAGGTTTTCGGGAGGAAGACAGAGGAGGCGCGTGGGGAGGGCTGCGAAACCAAAGGAAAATCAAAGGATCTCTTCCTTCTTCTTCTTCCTCTTGAGTAGAAGCATCTAGGGTTCCTTCCTAGGGCTAAAGGTGGAAGCTTTTCACAAGAAGGAGGGGAAAGGATTTCGTAGGGAGTTTTTCTCCCTGTTTTTGTGAGTTTTTCTTCAAGAACGATGTAAGTAAATCGCTCACCTGCAATAGGAGTAGTTTCGTTTCGAAATTCTCATTGTAGAACCCTAGTTTTCGAAAAGTAGAAGCATGGTGAAGAGAATTTCGCTATTCTATGTTTTAGCCATTAAAGTTGCATGTTTTATCATGTTAGAAATTCAATTTGTTTGTATTGAATGTATGTAGACCAAGCATGATGAGTTTTTATACTTTTGAAAAGATCAAAAAGTAAATTTGAGTTAAGGAGCACACAAGGTGCTCGATGGAAAGTTAAAGTGAGAAAAGTAAAGGTTTTTAGCATGAAATTATATGCAAAAATAAGTAAAGTGATAAGTTTAAGTATGGTAAGTAAGAAAAGTATTTTACTTTGAGAAAGAGACATGTACCGGGCAAATGTAAGGCCCATAGAAAGTTAGAAAGTAAAGTTCTAATGGGGTGCGGTGGCTAGCTACCTCGCAACTTATTAGAAAAGCGCGCAATTGGTACACTGATACCATGGTACAATGTCAAGGCCTAAAGAGAAAGTTGATTATGATATTTTCAAGTATATAAGTGTATGAAGTGTTTTCCTTTTTGTAAGTGTTGTAGTTCATGTGTACTTTGATACATTGCAAGCATGATAAAGTGTTTCAAGTTGTAAGCATGTTTAGTGTAAGTTTTGAAGTAAGTAAAGTTTTAAATCATTCTTTGAAATGAGCATGTTTAGTATTGACATCATGATTTTGTGAGTAGGGATTTACTTACTAAGCATTGTGCTTATTAGTTGCATTTTCCTTCTATTGCAGAAAAAGGAAAAGAGAAAGCGTAAGTTGGGAGGCGACAGGACTTGCATTGGTGTTCAGTGGCGGCGGAACCGTGGAAGAGATCTTTGGGAATAAGTATTATAGAAACATTTGGTTATGGTTTTGGGTTCATAGAAAGTGATCAGTGTGTTTAAACTATGCCTAGAGACAAAGTTTGGTACAAACTTTAGTATATTTATGCAAGTGTTTTGTTAGTTTTGTTAAACTCCGCAAAGTTTCAATTTCAAGTTGTGGTATTGGTTTTGAGTTACTAATATGCTAAATAAACTAGGGTAGAATATAGATTTGAAGTTATATCTTAATGTGAAGTGATAGTATGTGGTTTGTGGATGTTTGAAAGTGGTTATCAGCTCTGAAATTGCAGGTTTTCAGGCGTGCCAGTCGACTGGCTCAGATACCAGTCGACTGCTATATCGAACAGAACCTTCTGTTCGAGATGGCAGTCGACTGGCCATATACCAGTCGACTGACACCAGTCGACTGCTATAATAGCAGTCGACTGGTGCCATTGAAAAGAAACTGTGTAGAGTAGTTGGTTAGTACTTTGGTCATGCAACTAAGAGGTTGAGGGGTCAAATCCTGGCAAAGCAAATAAAATGAAAGTTGTTTTGTTTTTTTTGAAAAAAAAAGAGAAGGAAGAAAAAAAAATTCAGAGCAAATTAAGGGGACTCAAGTAGGTGTAACCTAAGGCTAAGGATAAGGTAAAGTTAAGGTTAAGCAAATGTGACGTCCGCTTTAAGAGAGAAAGTTAAGAGAAGTCTGGTCGTCACAGAGTGGTATCAGAGCAGGTCTCCACCCTTCCGCCACACTGACATCAAGCATCAATCCTGCCGCCTGCCAAGTAAGAAGTTCATATGTTATAGTTTTGCATGCTTTTTATTATTGACTGCTAGTATCAGTATGTGCATGATGAAGAAGTTCATATGTTGTAGTTTTGTATACTTTTCATTATTGACTGCTAGTATCAGAAGGTGAAAGATGATAAGGAAGTATGTTAGTATTATTATATACTAATATGTGCATGGAGATAATGAAGTAAGTTAGTAAGGAAGTATGTTAGTATTATTATATACTAATATGTGCATGGAGATAATGAAGTAAGTTAGTAAGGAAGTATGTTAGCTTTATTATATGCTATTATGTGCATGATCAGTATATGCTATATGACTAAGATGACATAATATGACATATCATGATATGAGTATGATGATATGAGAATGATGATAGTGAAGTAAGTTAGTAAGAGATAATGAGCTTTTATTTGCTTTATGATATAAAGTAAAAGAATGTCAAGAGGAAGTCCTAGAAAGGCCCAAAACGAGGAGCATGCTCCTAGAGGGCAAGAGGCAGAGTCTGTACCACCACCAAATCTCTTAGAGGTGGTGGCGCAGCTACAAAGACAGTTAGCAGAGTAGCAGCAAGTTATTGCCACCATTATAGCTAACCAGTAGGNGCGCAGCTTCCTCACAGCGGAGGCCAGAGAGAGGGCGGCTACTTTTGAGGCGTCGATGGTCGCCCTGCTCTCGGAGCCTCTCCCCGTTCCCCCCGGTACCGCTCCACCGGTCATTCTAGCGTCTCCCTCTCCGGCATTAACCCCTACCACCGCCTCCTCTGCAGATAAGGGCGAGGCGTTAGAGGAAGAGGCGCTGGATTCTAACATTGAAATTTTGTCCTCAGATCCTTCCGCCCTGGAGCCCAGTCATCACCAGGACTGTCCCCGCAACTCCTCGCCTCCTTTCGGCACTATGACTGCCCCTCCTCGAAAGATCCCCTCTTCTTCTTCCGCTGCTAGCCTTCCCAACTCGCAGGCGTCCCCGCTGGTTGTCCCTGCTTCTCTTGCTGCCGGCGACACCCTGCCTGTATCCCCTTCGCGCCAGCTCATTTCTTTGATCGGGTAGCTAGGCAATCTTGGTCCTATCCTTCTGCCAGGGGCTCCTGCTTCCACGGCGTCTGTGCCGTCCGCCCCCATCTCCTCGGCTCCGGGGCCTGTTGGTCCATCAGTCCCACTTGCCCCAGCTAGCTCGTCTGGCGGGGTGTCTGCTGCCCCTTTTCCTTCCATTCCCGAGAGGACTCCAGATCTCCACCCGATACACCTCATTCTACCTTCGCGAGCAGATCCCCTTAACACTTACGAGCTTCCGGATCCCGAGCCGCTAGGCTCCGCTAGAGTGGTTCACCTACATGCCCCCTTGAGCGACCACGTATACCAAGGTCTCCGGTCCTTCGACCGTCAAGACCCTATTGCCCGACTCGATGGCCTTGTTGTGGATGCCTGTCGGGTACGTTTCTCTGATAGTTCTTGCTTACCTAGCCTTTTTTCTGCCTAACTCTTTGCTTCTTTGGCAGTTGACAGGCGCCCTATATGACATGGGCGTTTCCTTCACCGCCCATAGTCGATCCCTTCGTCTGTCAGAATCTCGAAGGAAGGCGCTGGAAACTCAACTCTGTTGCACGCGGCCATAGCCGAGTGAAGAAGCCTGGAATGAACTGCGCTCTGAGAACGCGGCCCTTCAAGGGCGGGCTGCCTATGATGAGGCGCAGCTTCGGGATCGACTGGCGGAGCTAAGCGCGGCTCGGGCCTCGGATGCTCAGCTGCGTCAACAACTTGCTCACCTGGAGCGAAGCGAGCGCCAAGCCCGGACTCGGGAACTTCAGGCATGTTCGGAGTTGGCTAAGGCCCAAGCGGATCTTCTGGAGACCCGCCAATCAGCTGCTACACTGCTTGCCACTCTGAAGGCCAAGGAAGAGGAACTGGCGTCTTGCCAAAGCGACCTTTTGCGGAGGCGCGAGCGCCACGAAGCTCGGAAAGCTAAGGCGCAGGTGGCTCGCGATGGGCGAGGAAAGGCGCCGGGTGGAGTCTCGTCGCAACCTTCGATGCATACACCGTAGTTGTAGGTTTGCCCCTTTTCCATCATCTGATGTAGGCGAGGGCCGAACTATTTGTGATGGATGTTGTTTTCCCCTTGTATCGTCCCCTTTCTCTTGTATTTTCAGTTATGCATGTTTATCGCTAGAGCATAAGTGATCCAGAGGATGGAAGTGCCGACCATTCCCCCCTCACTGGGAGGGGGCGCCCGCTAGGCTAGGATCGTTGTGTCTCGACCGCTCGGGCCCCAGGATAAAGGCGGTGCTCCCTTAGTGCCCCCAACTGGGGCGAGCCCGAAGGGAATCCCAAGCTCGAGTTAGCGCCTTGGACCATTCGAGAGCCCGATAGGGTGCGTTTGATCAAAGGATCGTAGTTGCAGGGGCTTAGCTGCCCCATCCAACCTGTGAGATTACGGCGAGGCACCTAGCGGAGGTAATGCTTCCTAGTCTAGGGCTGAGCCAGGAGCCAATCTTGCTTTTGCCGGGTTCACGAGGCGAGTATAAGAGTGTTCGAATGGAGCTTCCAAGAATGGGAATTACCGCGCACCCAGCCTAGAGTCGGCTCGGGGGTGTAGTCCGAGTGGAACGAGGATGTGGCTTCCTGGTTGAGGAGTTCTTGTGGGCGCCAATCCTTGGGAAAGATTCGTGCAGAGTAGGAATAAGGTTACTCAGTCGGGCATCCCCTCGGGAAGCCTAGATCGCCAGGCCTCCGGCCGAGAACCTATCGAGAGAAAGGGCTTGCGTGGAGCAAGAATAAGTCCGCTCGGTCGGGTGACCCCTCGGACAGCATGGACCGCCATGCATCCGACCGAGAACCGATCCGAGGGAAGGGCTTCCGTGGAGAAAGAATAAGGCCGCTCGGTCGGGTGACCTCTCGGGCAACATGGACCGCCATGCATCCGACCGAGAGCCGATCCGAGGGAAGGGCTTGCGTGGAGCAAGAATAAGGCCGCTCGGTCGGGTGACCTCTCGGGCAGCATGGACCGCCATGCATCCTACCGAGAGCCGATCCGAGGGAAGGGCTTGTGTGGAGCAAGAATAAGCCCGCTCGGTCGGGTGACCTCTCGGGCAGCATGGACCGCCATGCATCCGACCGAGAGCCGATCCGAGGGAAGGGCTTGCGTGGAGCAAGAATAAGGTCGCTCGGTCGGGTGACCTCTCGGGCAGCATGGACCGCCATGCATCCGACCGAGAGCCGATCCGAGGGAAGGGCTTGCGTGGAGCAAGAATAAGGCCGCTCGGTCGAGTGTCTCTCGGGCAGCATGGACCACCATGCATCCGACCGAGAGCCGATCCGAGGGAAGGGCTTGCGTGGAGCAAGAATAAGGCCGCTCGGTCGGGTGACCTCTTGGGCAGCATGGACCGCCATGCATCGGACCGAGAGCCAATCCGAGGGAAGGGCTTGCGTGGAGCAAGAATAAGGCCGCTCGGTCAGGTGACCTCTCGGGCAGCATGGACCGCCATGCATCCGATCGAGAGCCGATCCGAGGGAAGGGCTTGCGTGGAGCAAGAATAAGGCCACTCGGTCGGGTGACCTCTCGGGCAGCATG
Organism: Boesenbergia rotunda; assembly: GCA_024364735.1. Lineage (NCBI taxonomy): Eukaryota > Viridiplantae > Streptophyta > Magnoliopsida > Zingiberales > Zingiberaceae > Boesenbergia > Boesenbergia rotunda. The sequence goes on along the minus strand of JAGFNQ010002614.1, from coordinate 176,784 downwards.
GACCGCCATGCATCCGACCGAGAGCCGATCTGAGGGAAGGGCTTGGTGAAGCAAGAATAAGACTGCTCGTCGGGTGACCTCTCGGGCAGCATGGACCGCCATGCATCCGACCGAGAGCCGATCCGAGGGAAGGGCTTGCGTGGAGCAAGAATAAGACCGCTCGGTCGGGTGACCTCTCAGGCAGCATGGACCACCATGCATCCGACTGAGAGCCGATCCGAGGGAAGGGCTTGCGTGGAGCAAGAATAAGGCTGCTCGGTCGGGTGACCTCTCGGGCAGCATGGACCACCATGCATCTGACCGAGAGCCAATCCGAGGGACTCACCGAGGCTTCTCGGTAGGGGGCATCTCAGGGAGCGTGGGCCGCCATGCGCCGCCTGAGAGCCTCGCTGAGGCTTCTCGATCGAGGGCATCTCAGGGAGCGTAGGCCGCCACGCGCCGCCTGAGAGCCTCGCCGAGGATTCCCGGTCGAGGGCATCTCAGGGAGCGAGGGCCGCCACGCACCGCCTGAGAGCCTCGCCGAGGCTTCCCGGTCGAGGGCATCTCAGGGAGCGTGGGCCGCCATGCGCCTCCTGAGAGCCTCGCCGAGGCTTCCCGGTCGAGGGCGTCTCAGGGAGCATGGGCCGCCACGCACCGCCTGAGAGCCTCGCCGAGGCTTCCCGGTAGAGGACGTCTCAGGGAGCGTGGGCCGCTACGCGCCGCCTGAGAGCCTCGCCGAGGCTTCCCGATCGAGGGTGTCTCAGGGAGCGTGGGCCGCCATGCGTCGCCTGAGAGCCTCGCCGAGGCTTCCCGGTCGAGGGCGTCTCAGGGAGCGTGGGCCACCACGCGCCTCTTGAGAGCCTTGATGGACCCGAACTATAGGTGTCACGAATGTGGGTCTCAAAATTTAGATAAGTGTAAAGATGAAAACCCTTTTTGCTAGCAGAGATGAAAACGTAGTAAAGGGGTCACAGGTCATATTTTTCCTAGGGCTTGTTGAGGTTGTTTGATTCGAGCTCGAGTTTATGTGTCGTTGATATTTTTGGGTTTCAAATAAAATCTGGGTTTGGTTTGCAATTAAGAAATGAAAACACAATGAGAAAGGAAAGAAAAATAAACTATGGAACTCAAGCTAAGTAATTTCAATTAATGAATTCAAACAATTGGGAACTTGAATCTACCAATGCAAAGTAATTGAATTTGGGAAAACAGATCCGAATTCAAATGCAAAAGTACACTACAAATTGAATTGAACTTAAGGCATTACCACTCAAGCCGAAACTTAACTTGATACAATTGAAGCAATTAAAACAACTTGATACGCATAAAGAAAAATAGTAGAAAACTATGTGCCAAAATGCTACTAACAATTCAGGAATGAAACTGATCGATTATGCTTGGAAAGCAAAACTATCAGTGAGGAAATTTTCAGGAATAGATGAAGAAATTCAAACAAAAAACTGCTCAATTCAGACCCAAACCAAAATCAGAAATGGATGTGTAGGAATGTAGAAGTTGAATGCAGAAATTCAGCAACGAGTCATATGCAGAAACAACAAAGCAAATTCAGATTCAAGGGCACAAATCTAATGTTCAGACAAGATGTAGAAGATATAAGATTCACTTGACACAACTTCAGGAACTTATAACCTAAAACTAGCAGGATTGAAACTAAAACTGCAGGATTCAAAACCAAACTGCATTAACTGAAATAATATGCAGAAATGAAACTCTAGTCGTGTATCTAATTTCAGGAACTAAGCTAAAAGCAAACTGAATCAGAAATAGCTGCAAGATTCATAAAGAGCTATTGATCACTGATACTCAATGTAAAAACTGTAAGTTGATATGCAAGGAAAAATTAACACAAAAATCTGGCATGCAGGATCTGAATCACGAAGCAAGCTAGAATTAAGAGCAATCGTTCACTAAACAACAGTTTAGCTAATAATAGTGCAGAATGGAAACACTAATTAAGGTATAGACGATTCAGAAGAACTGAATTATGTAGGACCGGTGCCATCGATAGAGGGGGGGGTGAATATCGATCGTAAAAAAAAATCTTTCGGAATTCTTCGTAAAACTTTCGTTCTGGACTTAGAATATTAGTAGCAGCAGAAAACAAACAGAACGAAATAAAGCACGACAGTGACACAGCGGATTTTTACTTGGTTCCCGACCCCCCAGGGTCAGTACATCCAAGGCCTATGCACGGGAACGCCCGTCCACTATTGGTCTCCTTCCCGGACTTTCCGGAGGCGGAGAAACCCGACTTACAGTGCAAGTTTACAATCAAAATATAAGTAAAATTAAGTGCGTAATAGTAAACTCAAACCGAACAAACAAGATCTGAAGCTTGGCCGATCTGGACCTCCGAAGTGTCGCGCACTTCCTCCTGGAGCCTCCCGGTCGTGGAGCCTCATTTCTAGTGCGTTGTCGTCAGTCAGAATGTTTGGAATGGTTCTTGGAAGTCGTGTCTGAAGTAGAGGGGTCGAAGCCCCTTATATAGGCCTTCTGGGGGCGCCCTGGACGCTGGGGGCGCCCCGGAAGACTCGGTCAAACCTTATCCTTGCGCCTACCTCGCCGCGGGTGATAAGATCATTGACCATGGTGCCCCGGATGCTCCGGGCACCCCGTGAGGGCTTATCTTGTGTTCTGGCTTCGAAACAGCAAAACAGCTACGAATCCGGGCGCCCCGGACACTCCGGGCGCCCCGGTTGACACATGTTCTGCCTGCTTCACCATAACATGCATTTTTAGTACTGCCTGGGGGCGCCCCTACTGTTGGGGGTGCCCTGGTTGCATGGGGGCGCCCCCCCTTAAAGCCTGCAAACCATGTCTTTTATCTAGTTTACCTGCTTTGTCTCCGGTTCTTGATACCTACAAGATACACAAACACAAAGCATAGATACATATCATGTTAGCCTTAAGGACTTGGTTCTGACTTTGGATTTTCATGAAACCCTAGGTCGAACCGGCACGAGTTCCTATCCCCGAGAACTCGCCCTTTACCTACTCCTTTCAGGAGACGGTTGCCACCCAGCCCTTCGAGTGGACTTTTGCTTAGCTTCCGATACTTTCGGACCTCGAGACGCCCAAACCCTGACCCGTCTCTACTCCTGTCCTTAGTCATCGCTCAGCTAAGTTGCTTAGTCCCTCAGACCAAGACTTCATTCCCTAGCAATCCTTCACCAGGTGCCTAGCAGTCCTTCGCTAGGTCTTCTATGCCTAGCAGCCCTTCGCTAGGTGCCTAGCATCCCTTCACTAGGTCTTGGGGTTTCGATACCTAGCAGCCCTTCGCTAGGTGCCTAGCAGCCCTTCGCTAGGTCTTGGAGTTTCGATACCTAGCATCCCTTCTCTAGGTGCCTAGCAGCCCTTCGCTAGGTCTTGGAGTTTCGATACCTAGCAGCCCTTCGCTAGGTGCCCAGCAGCCCTTTGCTGGGACTTAGGGTTTCGATGCCTAGGTTAACTAGGGCTTTTCTTCAGCTTTGGTTACTTCTCTCTTACTCCCCTTTGTCTGTTCAATGTATCACTTAAGTGTATTGTCAAACATTAAAACACTTAAAGAGGAATATCATTGATGCAACTTGCACCAACAATCTCCCCCTTTTTGATGTTTGACAATAACTTAAGTTAGATTGGTTTAAGGGGCTAACTTACTATCCTTGGGGAAAAATTGACTCTAGGAAAAATAAGAAAAAAAGTTCTAACTTAAGCATACCTCTCCCCCTTTGTCATACATAAAAAAAAACACAAGAAAATACTTGCACCAACAATGAGAATTTTGGTTCTTTTTGAAAAATACTTGGTGCAGAAATTTTGTAAGCATTGTATTTTGAATGATATATTCCATTTTTGAAAAAAAATGCATAATTTTGAAAAAGGTGTTATTCGCTTTGAAAAGTACAAGTACTTTGAAAATGATCTTTAACAACATACAAGTACTTTTGAAGGAATTTGTAATAATTTTTTTTTTGAAGGAGATAAAGTACTTTTTGGAAAATGCATAGCTTTTGAAAAAAAATGTTTATTTTGTAAGTACTAACTATTTTTGAGAAATATAGGTAATTTTTGAAACATAATATTTTACTTGACTAAGTTTCTTTTCCAGTCTGACACAATCCTGGGAAACCTTGTTGACTACAAGGACATTTTCTAAGTGTCCTGGAAATTTTTCAAAGTCAAGTAAAAAATAATTTCATAACTTCTGAAAAATAGAATAATAGGATGTAAGTATATTTTGCAAAAAAATGTATAAATTTTTGAAGTCATAATACTTGATTTGAAAAAAAATTTAAAATATATTTTGCAAAAAATGTATAAGTGTCCTGAATTTTTTTTTTTAACTCAAGGTATTATTTTAAATTGATCAAAAACCCGATGAATTTTTGAAAACTAAAAAATTGATAGTATTTTGAAAAAAAATACTTATGTTTTCAACAGGATTTGAAAATACCGCGCATGAAAATATTTGAAATTTTCAATAATTCTTCCAATTTGATCTCCCCCTAAACTCGACCCAGTCCTGGGAAGCTTGTTGACCACAAGTACTCTTCCTCTAAGTCTTAAGGTTTGATTCAGATTAAAAAGAAATATTAAGAAAATGAATAATTACCAAAAACAAATTTTTATGAAATTCCTTGACTCAGACTCCCCCTAAATTTGACACATCCTAGGAGTCCTTGAAAATCATGAAGTGAACCTTTCCTCTGTGTCTTTAGGGTTTATCAAAGTCAAAGAGACAGATAAATTTTTGAACATATAATTTTTACAACATCAACCTTTTTCGAAAAACACAAGTGATAATGATTTAAAACTCAGCTTTCAAAAAGTATTTTCAAATAATAGTAATGTTTAAAATATAGTTTTCGAAAACAAAAAAAATGAAAAGCACTCCCCCTGTACCCGATACCGTTTGACTCTATCTAATTGCCTTAAGGAACTTAAGTGTTGTCCTATGAGGCTTGTGTCTAATTGTGTGAGTCAAATAATTTTTGAAAAGATATATTTTTGAAAACATATAATATGTATATTCAATCAGACAAGCATGAATTTCATAAAAACATTATTATGTTGAAACACTATTTTGAAAATATATTTTTAGAAAAATATTCTAACAGTTTTGAAAAATAATTTTGAAAAATATTTTTCAATTCATTAGTCCTTAACATCTCACCCATTTTAGATGTATCAATACAACAAGCATAGTTGCCTTATAGGTGTATTGTGAGATGCTTGAATCATTTTTCTTAATTTATTATTAACTCTAAGATTTAATTGAAGCTTGTGTTAGATTTGAATTTGACAAGAAGTAACTTGAATTTGAATTTCAAAAATTGGCTTCCAGGTCTTGGCGAGGCACTAGGCCTTCTTTGGCCGTAGCCTTATTGGATCATCAACTCTTTCCTTGACAAAGCCTTTTAATGAAATTTCATTTTCAAAGTTACTTTTTGAAAAATTCTGGTCTAACTAGTTTGAGTCTTGGATCAGTAGCTTCGGCTAGTTCCGCCAAGATGGCTTCCCTAACGTACTATCATCTCACCTCCACCCAATACTAGGTTGATCAAGTTTCAATTAATCCTTTTCCTATAGCCGTTCTAATATATGCATAAAATTTAAATATGAATGACATGTCATATATTTAAAAAAAATTGCAAATGCATGGCATGACAATTATGCATGAGTCAAACAATTCAAATCATTTCATTTAGTTTCTAAAAATGTATCAAATTCCCGATTTGATACATGTCGTGTGAACCCGCGAATATGTCAACCTACTTTGACATATTTAATGTTATTAATTTTAATTGTTACAGTTTGGGTAAAATTTTATTTTAGTTTGAGTTTAAATTATTTAAGATTTTAGTTGAATTTAGGTTGATTAAGAATTGATTGAAGATGACTTAATTAATTAATCAATTGAGAATTAATGAATTTAATTTTCAATTAATTTGTGTTGAATTAAGCTTGAGTTGATTTAATTTGAATTAATTTCGAATTTGAATTTAATTAATATTTAATTAAGATTTAATTTGAATTTAATTTAATTTTAATTTAATTTGAATTTTAATTTGAATTTAATTTAATTTAAAATTATTTTAATTAAGATTTAATTTGAATTTAATGAATATTTAATCAAGATTTAATTTGAGTTTAATTAAGATTTAATTTGAATTTAATTAATATTTAATTAAGATTTAATTTGAATTTAATTAATATTTAATTAAGATTTAATTTGAATTTAATTAAGATTAAATTAAGATTTAATTTTAGGATTTAATTAAGATTTAATTCGAATTTAATTAGGATTAAATTAAGATTTAATTAAGATTATAATGATTAATTAATAATTGTGGGTTTAAATTCATCATTTTCATTATTTCAAAAATTTCTTCTTCATTTGTATCTTTCTTTTCAAGTTTTTCTAATAATTTTGATTTATTTGAATTTTTATAATTTTTATTAACTATGGCATTTATCATAGATAGTTCTATATCCTCCTCAAGATTAGGTCTTTCAATATCCTTACAGTAGGTGGAGTAATTTGAGCCACTAATTAAGGTTTTGTAATAATCTTTAATATTATCTATAATTAAATTATTATCTAGGAGAATTTTATCTTCAAAATTATCCTCAGAATTATCCTCAGATATATTTTCAATATTTTCAACATTAATCTCTAGATTATCTTTATGATTTTCAGAATTAATTTCTGAATTAATCTTGAGATTTTCAGGATTAATTTCGGATTTATCCTTAAGATATTCAAATTTGAATTCGGATTTATCCTTAGGATATTCAAATTTGAATTTGGATTTATCCTTAGGATTAATTTTGTCTGAATTAAAATTATCAAACTAATTTTATCAGAAAAATTATCAGAATTAATTTTATCAGAAACATTATCAGAGTTAATTTTATTAATTTCTGAATTAAACAATTAATTTCTAATATTTTGGTCATATTCACGTTTTGTAATTTAACATGCAAAAAGTTAATTTTACTATGCAGTAAATCAACTTTATCAGAAAAATTAACTACTTTATCACATGGCAGTGCAGGAACTCGTAAAATTTTTGGAACATAAATCTTGTGTACCTTCGCCGGACACTTGTTTTTGTAATGTCCGTATTTCTTGCATTTGAAGCATTGTACGTGACTTTTGTCCCTCCGGTTTCCTGGCGCTGGTGCCTCCTTCGCCACCGGTGATGTAGACTGAATCTTACGAGTAGGGCACTGATTTTTATAGTGCCCTCTCTCCCTGCACGTGAAACAAATAATATGGAATTTACAAATGGACATTTTAAATAAAATATACCTGATTCACCCCTGGGCTCCCCCTCAACTCCTGGCGTCTTTGCTCCGTCGGCGGTTAGTCCGGTGAAGAGCGGCTCGGCTCTGATACCAATTGTAGGACCGGTGCCGTCGATAGAGGGGAGTGAATATCGATCGTAAAAAAAACCTTTCGGAATTCTTCGTAAAACTTTCGTTCTGGACATAGAATATTAGTAGCAGCGGAAAACAAACAGAACGAAATAAAGCACGACAGTGACACAACGGATTTTTACTTGGTTCCCGACCCCCCAGGGTCAGTACATCCAAGGCCTATGCACGGGAACGCCCGTCCACTATTGGTCTCCTTCCCGGACTTTCCGGAGGCGGAGAAACCCGACTTACAGTGCAAGTTTACAATCAAAATATAAGTAAAATTAAGTGCGTAATAGTAAACTCAAACCGAACAAACAAGATCTGAAGCTTGGCCGATCTGGACCTCCGAAGTGCCACACACTTCCTCCTGGAGCCTCCCAATCGTGGAGCCTCGTTTCTAGCGCGTTGTCATCAGTCAGAATGTTTGGAATGGTTCTTAGAAGTCGTGTCTGAAGCAGAGGGGTCGAAGCCCCTTATATAGGCCTCCTTGGGGCGCCCTGGACACTGGGGGCGCCCCGGAAGACTTGGTCAAACCTTATCCTTGCGCCTACCTCGCCGCGGGTGATAAGATCATTGACCATGGTGCCCCGGATGCTCCGGGCGCCCCCGTGAGGGCTTATCCTGTATTTTGGCTTCGAAACAGCAAAACAGCTACGAATCCGGGCACCCCGGATGCTCCGGGCGCCCCGGTTGACACCTGTTCTGCCTGCTTCACCATAACATGCATTTTTAGTACTGCCTGGGGGCGCCCCCACTGTTGGGGGCGCCCCCCTTGCTGGGGGCGCCCCCCTTAAAGCCTGCAAACCATGTCTTTTACCTAGTTTACCTGCTTTGTCTCTGGTTCTTGATACCTGCAAGATACACAAACACAAAGCATAGATACATATCATGTTAGCCTTAAGGACTTGGTTCTGACTTCGGATTTTCATGAAACCCTAGGTCGAACCGGCACGAGTTCCTATCCCCGAGAACTCGCCCTTCACCTACTCCTTTCAGGAGACGGTTGCCACCCAGCCCTTCGGGTGGACTTTTGCTTAGCTTCCGATACTTCCGGACCTCGAGACGCCCAAACCCTGACCCGTCTCTACTCCTGTCCTTAGTCATCGCTCAGCTAAGTTGCTTAGTCCCTCGGACCAAGACTTCATTCCCTAGCAATCCTTCACCAGGTGCCTAGCAGTCCTTCGCTAGGTCTTCTATGCCTAGCAGCCCTTCGCTAGGTGCCTAGCATCCCTTCGCTAGGTCTTGGGGTTTCGATACCTAGCAGCCCTTCGCTAGGTGCCTAGCAGCCCTTCGCTAGGTCTTGGAGTTTCGATACCTAGCAGCCCTTCGCTAGGTGCCTAGCAGCCCTTCGCTAGGTCTTGGAGTTTCGATACCTAGCAGCCCTTCGCTAGGTGCCCAGCAGCCCTTTGCTGGGACTTAGGGTTTCGATGCCTAGGTTAACTAGGGCTTTTCTTCAGCTTTGGTTACTTCTCTCTTACTCCCCTTTGTCTGTTCAATGTATCACTGTCTTAAGTGTATTGTCAAACATTAAAACACTTAAAGAGGAATATCATTGATGCACCTTGCACCAACAAATTAAACTGATACAAAGCTCAGATTGAAAATGGAATGCAGAAATCGAAAATACAGCTAAAAACAGAAATGCATAAAGAAAACTATCATCAATCCCTTCTCTTAGCTCAAGAACTCCTTGTCGTCACACAAGGGTGAGCCTCGAACCTGTAAGCTCAACAAATCGCTGGGAAAACTGTCTTTGCGAATCAAATCAAGCTCAAACTCTGCTCAATCTAAAAACCCATTCGATCTCCTCAATCCAACTGTGTCCTATTGCGCTGATGGCTTGGGGATGATCCGAGCACTCCAGGGAACCCCTCCAGATAGCTCAGATGGAAGAAAGTGGTGCACAACTGAGACCGAAGACAACAAACGGCAAGACTGAGGAAACCTCACTCAGCCCTGTTCTTCGGCAAAATTCGAGTTGGAAACTTCACGGAAAGATCTTCCCAATGACCTAGAACTTGCTCTATGATCGGAATTGATGTGGTCACGCATTCGGATGAAGAAACATGCTGAAGAACATGAAGAACAATCGAAACGAAGGAGACGCTGCGGCGAAGACGCGACGAAGCTGTAACCTGTGGAGAATTGATTTAAATACTTAGCAATGGACGGCCCAGATTTTCCTAACTCCATCCAACGGTTGGATCTCATCCGTTCTGAACCAAAATTTGATGATGTTGATCAAGGGTCAGGATCTGCCTCCCAGTAGCTCCTCCAGATTTGCAACGGATGGCTCAGATCAACCTGATCTTTGAATGGACGATCTAGATCCCTCTTATCTTGATCCAACGGCTGAATGATCTCTGATTTGGATGAAACCTTCAGATCCTGATCCAAGTGCTTGATTAAACTTAACCCCAACTCGGATTCACCAGATCAGTGGCGGATGGTCCAGATCTTCCCTTTTCTTGAATGGATGGTCTAGAATATCTTAAGCTTGATCCAATGGTCAGATTACTTCTGATTTGGCTGAAATTCTCAGATCTTTATCTATGGTCATGATTGACTCTATCGTGAACTCAGATTGACCAGAAGTTGGCCGATGGCTCAGATCTAACCGTTTTTGAATCGGACGGCCCATATTAGTCGATGTTTGATCACTCGATCCGGGTCCACTTCTGACTCAAGTTTGACTCAGCCTGACCTAGGTCCATGATCATTCCAAGCCTGCAAAAGTAGATCAACAATTTAATAGCAAAAGAATTCTAATATATCAAGATTTACAATAAAGCCCAAAATAAATTAGATTCATGAAACCTAAGATAAATTCAATATTAAACAAGTAAAATATGGGTCAAACTTGGATTTTAGCATCTAAAATAACCAACAAAATGATACCTATCAACTCCCCCACACTTAAGCTTGAGCGTCTCGCGAAAACTACTAAGTATGTATCCCTTAGACTCTTTCCAAGCATAATTAGAAGCAAGTGAAAAGAAATTACCTAAGGTTGTCAATTCTCAAAAATCTAAGCTCTATGGATTAGTATCTCGTCCTTAAATCAACAACTTGACATTTTCATCCTTCATGATTCATTGACATGAATTTAACTCACTAAGCCTTTCAAGGGAAATGTCGGTGGCTCTCTTTTTGAGTGCTAAGTTCATGATGAAAGTGGAGCTCACTCAAACACACATGCTTTTTGCACTACCATAGGCTTGCTTGTTATCTACTCTCCACCATTATTCATGATTAGGATCCACATCTACAAAAACATGTGAAAGACATAGAAAAAGGTAAGAATTGAAGTAAAAGTTAAGAAAATAGAAAAATTGATGAAGTGGAAGACTTAGTTGCTCAAGAATATTTCCAATGCACTTTGCCCTCTTTATAGTCCTCTAGTGAAGTAAAAAGTGTGGTGGAGTAAGAATTTGGATAATGCCTTTGATTTGTATGAAGAAAACCCTATTGGTCTCAATGTGCCAATTTTGCCTTTGCGTGCCACTTGTTTCCTTTTCTTCTTTTCATCATATTTTTTTCTCTTCTTTCTTTCTCTCTAGTAAAGTCAGAATGGTAGTGACGCAAGGCTTTGCTTTGGATGAGATTATCTTCACTGATCTCATGGAGCCAACACTTCAATTTTGTGCCAACTTGTTTCTCTCTTTTTTCAAACTGTTTTCTCTTCTTTTTTTCTACTCTGAATTCTTCTAATGGAGCACTTCGGATCAGATTTATATCAGAGAACTTAAGACATCAAGTAACATAGATGCTCCACATACAACCCTCACTAAACAGCTCTTGCCACTCACTCTTGATACATATCCTTGTCAAGTTGGCACACTTCTATCATTTTTTTCTTTTCTCTGTTTCAAATTCAGCTCCACTGTAGATTCATTACAAAACTCTGATTTCTCAAGCAATTAGCATCAATAGTAGTGGAGAGTTAAATGCTTCACTAAGTGAGTTGATACACTGCATTTTCCTTAGCCACGACACTGCACTTCACTGCTGATTTCATTCAGCAGTTTGAAATCTACTCCTCAAGAAGTTGAGTCCAATTAAAAGCCATTCTGCAAGTTTAGCTTCCCACTGATTTTTTTCTTCTTCAGCTCGAATGCAGAGATTTGACAACAGCTCTTCAACAGATTTTTCTTCCTTATTCTTCAGCCGAATTCATCTTGGCACAAAATTGCTTGGGTCTTCAATTTATTACTTGACTTCTTCCGGAATTTGGCTTCAATTGACCATTAGAAACTTGGCACAGATTTCCCTTCTTTCTTCTTGAAATGGCACAGATTTTTCTCCACTTGTTCCCACTTTGGTACAAATTTCTGCACAGATTTTCTGCTTCAATTCAGACTTTACAGCTTCAATTCAGACTTTAGCAAAGTGTTGCTGATCTTAACTTCCATAATTCCAACTTCCCAATTCTTGATCCAAACCATTTGTGATACAAGCTTCATTGATTTCAGATTTTTTTTCTCTTGGCACAGATTTTTCCTGCTTTTTGCGTGCCATTTGTTTCCATTTCAGATTTTCTTTTCTCATTGCGTGCCACTTGGATCTTCAAAGTATGATAAGGAATCTAGATCTTCAATTGTTTCCATCCTTAACCACTTCTTCTTGCTCATTCTTGACACCAAACTCAACTCAACTTGGCACATGTATTTCTTTTCATCTCTTTTTTTTTCTTTTAAGTTCACAGAAATCAGCTTCTCTTTCCTTCTTTTTTTTTATATAACTGAATTTCTCAGCTTCCATTCGACCAAGTATGAGCAGTTCATTGCAACTCTGCTGTCTTTCCAGAAATTGCTAATCTCTTGTCAGCAACCCTTGCATTGGTTTCAGATTAGTTCCTGCAATTCAACATATTTCTGCTCTATTCAGCTGTGATTCAGAGACAACTTGATTTTGTTCAGCTGCAATTCAAAGTAGCTGATTTTGTATAGCTGCAGTTCAGCTTCTAGCAAAATGTTACTGATTTTCCGAACAAAGTACAACTGCAATTCAGAGTAATTCTGACCAAAACATGCTTCACAGAAATTTTTTTTTTCACTTTGGCACAGAATCTTTCTTTCTTCAGCCGGATTTGCAATGAGAGAACAACTTCATCTCCAATTCATAACTGAATTCTTCACTTGTTCTTGATGCCAAGCTCAACTCAAATTGGCACCTATAATTGCAGAAATTTTTTTCCTTTGAAACAAAATGCCTCCTTGATACAAAACAATTCCAAAACACTAACCACCTCCCCCACACTTGATCTTTTGTCCGTCTCGGGCAAAGTAGCATCAAGAAACATCCCAAACAAACAAGTCCATAGAAAAGTATGGTTAAGAGTAGGAAATAAGGGGAAAAAATAGAATAAACATGATTATTGCCAAAAATTGATATGGAAAGGTAAACAAATTGATTAGCCTCTATAGATGTGATCCTATCATTGAAATATGATTTTGAAAGAACCTAAGCAAGTTCTAGAGTACAATCACATATGTGTGTCACAAAAATAAGGCTAATTCTCACTAGGTGCAAATAATTCATCTCAAGACATCAATTTAGAATCTAAAGCCAAGTAGTACTCAAGCATCCAAGAATTCATCCATTAGCTCAAACCTAAAGTTTCAACAACTAAATTTAATTTATTTTCAAGAGATTCTAAAATGACATGAAAACAACCTATAGGGATACATTTATTCTTACTCACTAAGAACAAAAGTGTTAAAAGAAATAACATGGTATTTACAATGTCGATTTATTCATTCTATTTTGCCTAAGAATTTATTATCAACTACTCACTTCAAAAAGAAACATTTACTTCTAAAAACATGAAAATGATATATACAATGAAATGTAGGTGCAAGAAAAGTAAACTCCCCTTAAGTTGGGTAGATAGCGTCTTTGATGTACAAACCATCCACCTCTAGCTCTTTTAATTCTTCAAAATACTTATTGAGCTGGTGGTCATTGACTTTCCACACAAATCCATTAGCTTCCTCCTTAATTTCAACAACTCCATAGGGAAAAATGTTAGTTACAATAAATGGACCTTCCCACCTTGACCTTAACTTACCTCTTATCAATTTGAGCCTTGATTTATACAATAAGACCTTGTCACCAATTAGGAAGTCTTTTTTCAAGATGTGCTTGTCATGGAAATTTTTGGTCTTTTCCTTGTAAATCCTTGAATTTTCTAATGCTTCTAGCCGAATTTCTTCAAGCTCTTGAAGTTGCAATTTTCTTTCTTCTCCCACCTTGGTAGCATCAAAATTACAAGCCTTCACCGCCCAATATGCTTTGTGCTCTATTTCCACGGGGAGATGACAAGCTTTACCATAAACCAAGCGGTAGGGAGACATGCCAATCGGGGTCTTGAATGCCGTTTTATAGGCCCAAAGTGCATCATCTAAACTTTTGCTCCAATCCTTTCTAGTGGGCCCAACAGTCTTCTCCAAAATGGATTTGATTTCTCTGTTAGAAATTTCAGCCTGTCCATTTGTTTGGGGATGGTAAGATGTAGAAACCTTATGTACAACCCCATATTTATTAAGCAATGCCTTCATGTGTTTATTGCAAAAATGAGATCCTTGGTCACTTATTATGGCTCTTGGAATTCCAAACCTGCAGAAAATGTGTGACCTAACAAAACTACAAACAACAGAAGAATCATCAGTCTTGGAGGGAATGACCTCCACCCATTTAGAAACATAATCCACAGCAATTAAAATGTACAAATAACCATAAGATGCAGGAAAAGGTCCCATAAAATCTATTCCCCAAACATCAAAGATCTCACAGTAAAGTATAGCATGTTGGGGCATCTCATGTCTCGCTCCTATGTTCCCAGTTCGCTGACATCTATTATAATTTTTATAAAATACATATGAATCATGAAATAGGGTGGGCCAGTACAATCCACACTCTAGTACTTTCCTAGCAGTTCTTTGGGGTCCAAAATGCCCCCCACAAGCTGATGAATGGCAAAATGTAAGGACAGAAGAAAACTCATGATCTGGTACGCATCTCCTAATTATTTGATCATTACAAAACTTCCATAAATAAGGATCATCCCACACGTAAAATTTTGCATTGCTTTTAAGTTTATCTTTTTGAGCTTTAGAAAAGTGTGTGGGAAAAACACGTGCTACCAAAAAATTAACTAGGTTTGCATACCAAGGTGTCTCACCATGTACTATAATCAGGTGCTCATCTCTGAAATCATCATCAATGGTGGCAGGAGATCCATCTCCTTCAATTTTGCTCAAGTGATCTGCAACTAGGTTTTCTTTGCCACTTCTATCTCTGATCTCCAGGTCAAATTATTGGAGCAGGAGAATTCATCTGATCAGTCTGGGTTTTGCATCAGGCTTTTTTAGCAAATATTTTAGAGCTGCATGATTAGAAAAAATAATAACATGTGAGCACAATAAATAAGATTTGAAACGGTCTAAAGCAAAAACTATGGCAAGAAGCTCCTTTTCAGTGGTGGTGTAGTTTGCTTGGGCGGCATCTAGGGTTTTGGAGGCATAACATATGACATGAGGTGCTCCATCAACCCTCTGTGCTAGAACAGCTCCCATTGCAAAATTAGATGCATCACACATTAATTCAAAGGGTAAATTCCAATCAGGTGATTTAATAATAGGAGTTGAGGTAAGAGCCTCCCTGAGTCTGTGAAAAGCTTCTTTGCACTTATCATCAAATGAAAATCAATATCTTTCTGCAAAAGTCTTGTCAAGGGTTGAGCAATCAAGCTGAAGTCTCTAATAAATCTGCGGTAGAAACCTGCATGTCCAAGGAAAGCACGAACATCCCGTACGCATACGGGGTAAGATAAAGAAGAAATAACACTTATTTTTGCAGGATCTATCTCTATACCTCTCCTAGAGACTATATGTCAATACAATACCATGCTTTACCATGAAGTGGCATTTTTCAAAATTAAGAACAAGGTTAGTTTCAATGCAACGGTGTAAAACCCTAGATAAATTTTCTAAGCATGAATCAAAAGACGTGCCAAAAACTGAAAAATCATCCATGAATATCTCCATACAATGCTCTAACAACTCACCCAATATACTTACAATGCATAGCTGAAATGTTCCTGGTGCGTTGCAGAGTCCAAAAGGCATCCGTCTGTAGGCAAAAGTGCCAAAGGGGAAAGTGAAGGTAGTATTCTCTTGGTCCTCTAGATCTATACAAATCTGAAAGTAGCCTGAATAACCATCTAAAAAATAATAATGAGACTTCCCTGCCAGTCTTTCAAGCATCTGATCAATAAAGGGTAAAGGGAAGTGATCTTTCCTTGTGACCTTGTTGAGCTTCCTGTAATCAATGCAGACTCTCCAGGAGTTTCTAACTCTGGTGGGCACTAGTTCATTGCTTTCATCTGCCACCACTGTCACTCCAGATTTCTTAGGCATCACGTGTATGGGACTAATCCACTGACTGTCAGAAATGGGGTAAATGATACCTGCCTGTAGAAGTCGAGTCACCTCTTTCTTTACAACGTCTAAAATAAGTGGATTAAGTCTCCTTTGTGGCTACCTCACGGGTTTAACATTGTCTTCCAAAAATATCTTGTGCATACAGATAGCTGGGCTTATACCTGGTATATCTGATAAAGTCCACCCAATTGCCTTCTTGTAATGCCTCAAGACTTGCAATAATTTCTCTCCTGCTCTGACTCCAAATGCTGTGCAATAATAACGGAAAAAGTCTGCTCCTCTCCTAGGTACGCATACTTCAAGTGGCCTGGTAGTGGCTTAAGTTCAATCTGGCCCTGCTCAATGGGTATGAGTGATCCTTGGGGCTCTGTGCAATCCCCTACACTATCATACCTGTGCTCTGAGTCCTCTGAAATCTCAATAGAAGTAGGTGATCCTTGGGGCTCAGTGAAATCCCCTACACCTAGAAGATCTTCACCAGCCGGAAGTGAATCTGAAATATCCTCAATCTCCATAGTAAGTACTCCCTCAGCCTCCTCTGAATGAATAACTCCTCCAGAAAAATCATGTAGAACTCCCTCAGCCTCTAACTCTGTATCAACCAGTCTATCCAAAATGTCAATGCTCATAATCGAGTGATCTTCCCTAGGGTGCTTCATAGCATCAAAAATACTAAACTGGACTACTGTGTCCCCCACTTCCATCGAAAGTGTACCAGCATAAACGTCAATTTTTGTCCTGGCTGTCTTCAGAAAAGGCCTCCCAAGGATAAGTGGGGATCTATGTGCAAGATAATCTCCCTCCATGTCTAGAATGTAGAAGTCTGCAGGGAAAATCAACTCTTTAACTCTTACCAAAACATCTTCAATAACTCCTGCTGGATGGGTCTGGCTTCTGTCTGCTAATTGAATTACCACGCCAGTGGGCTGTAAAGGGCCAATGCCTAACATCTGGAAGACCGATCTGGGCATTACATTGATGGAGGCTCCCAAGTCTAGCATAGCGTCATGAAACATAGTCCTCCCTATCTCACATGATACAGTAAAACTTCAGGGTCTTCACACTTCTGAGGTATGACATGGATGAGTGCTGAAATATTTTTTCCCAAGCTGACCAACTCATTCTCCTTAAGCTTCTTTTTGTGAACACAGAGATCTTTCAGATATTTTGCATACTTAGGAATCTGCTTAATCATGGTCAACAGGGGTACATTAATTTCCATTTTGCTAAAAAGTTTTACCAACTCATTGTACTCTTTGGCTTTCTCCTCCTCCACTTGTCTTTTGGCTTGAGTTTTCCGCTGTGGAAAGGGCAAGGGAACCGAAATTTCTTTCTCTTGAACCGAAATTGGAGGGGCTGAATTTTGAGCTGCTGTCCCAATCGATGTAGCTGCTGTGATGTTGGTTCCGGGGATGATTTCTCCTTCATTTTCCACCAAAATCACAGGATTACTTGATGAAGGAGTTGGGCATGGACTAGGGGTGGAACCAACTTATTTTGAAGCGATTTCGGGGCTGATTGGTGCTGAAAATGTAGATGTTGCCCTGTTTTCAGAAAATTTTGCTCTTGGACTCTTTTGAGATGAAGTAACCTTCCCACTCCTCAAAGTAATAGCGCTAACATTTCCCTTTGGATTGGGAATAGCTTGAGAAGATAATTGGCTTGATCCTTGAGCTTGACTTTGATTTATCCCACTAGCCAATTGTCCCATTTGCCTTTCGAGGTTTTGCATGGCGGGCTCATTCCTTTGTTGATGTTGTAAAAGTTGTTGAAGCATCTCCTCCATTCTTTGTTGTTGTGCATTTCCTCCACTAGAACCTCCATAGCCCCCTTGGTTAGCATAGGATTTTGAATGACCTTGAAATGATGAAGTAGTAGGCTGAAACATATTACCCTGCTGTGGTTGGAATTGGAGCTGATAAGAGGGCTGAAATTGTTATTGATAGGGCTGATAACTAGGCTGGAATAAAGGTTGAACTTGGTGAGAATTATAGCCCTCAAAATTCTGGTTTTGAAGTGGACATTGCTGAGGTGAGGACTGAAATTGAACGGGCTGACAATTCTGATTCGAAGGCTGGAAATTCTGATTATAAGGCTGTGAGGGCTGGAAAACCTGTTGGTTTTGAGGTTGGAACGTTTGAAATGCTTGGAAACCTTGCTGCCCTTGCTGCATTGGCTGGAATTGAGGCTGGAATTGCTGAAATTGGGGCTGAGGTTGCTGAAATGTTGGCTGAATTTGGGGCTGGAACTGCTGCTGGGTTTGTTGCGTTTGCTGGAATTGCTATTGTGATTGCTGAAATTGTTGTTGTGAGGGGTTTTATTGGTAGAAAGAATTCCCATATTTCAGATTTGGATGATCCCTCCAACCATGGTTATAAGTAGAAGAATAGGGGTTATTCCGAGCTTGAAATTGTCCCCTAACCAACACCGCTATTGTCTCATCTTGTTGGAGGTTGGGGCATGAATCTGAGTTATGTTCCTGACTAGAACAAATACCACATACCCTCATCACTTGATTAGCTTGTGGAGGTACCGAAAGATTTGGATTTTGGCTTGAATTATTAAGACCCATTTGCTTTATCAATGATGTGAGCTCTACCAAGGAGTTCTTGATTTCTTTCTGCTCATTTGATATCATCTGAACCTCATTAACTCCTCTGGTGGACAATGCTTTGCTTCCAAACTGTTGTGAGTTCTCAGCCATGTTTGAAATAAGCTTCCTAGCTTGTTCTGGTGTTTTGTTAACTAGGGCTCCTCCAGCTGCAGCATCTATCATGATTCTATCCATCTGCAATAAGCCCTCATAAAAATACTGGATGAGTAACTGCTCCCTAATCTGATGTCGTGGGCAGCTAGAACACAGTTTTTTAAACCTCTCCCAGTAGTCATACAAAGTTTCTCCTACCACTTGCTGAATGCCACAAATGCTTTTTCTGATGATTGCAGTTCTGGAGGCTGGAAAATATTTTTCTAGAAACGCCTTCTTCATGGAAATCCAGCTAGACACGTGCCCAGTAGGTAAATAGTAGAACCAATCCTTTGCTGCTCCAGTCAGGGAAAAGGGAAAAGCCCTCAGCTTGATATCTTCCTCTAAAATACCCTGAGGCTTCATGTTGGAGCATACAACGTGAAACTCATGCAGGTGTCTATTTGGATCTTCTCCAGATAATCCTTGAAACTTAGGTAACAAGTGGATGAGTCCAGATCTAAGCTCAAAATCACCAGCCAGCTCTGGATAAGCAATACTGGAGTACTGAAATGTATCATCTGGTGCTGCGAGTTCCTTCATAGTCTTCTGGTGGTCTGCCATGATACTGCCTGAATGAGTAGGAATAAACTAAAGAGGAGGAATATCAATAGCCTCTGAAATTATGCCTTGGCTCCTCCTTGCTCTGAAAGTTCTCTCAATTTCAGGGTCAAATTCTTCAAGATCACCACCTGCTGACCTGGTCATAAAATAAACAAATCGCAGCAATTGTATATGGAAAAATGAAATAGATAAAGTAAATCGCAAGATATAGCAGTAAGCGTAAAAGTGGATAAAGAAAAAGATGAAACAAGTACACAAGCAAAAATCAAACAACTCAACTAGTAGTTCCCCGGCAACGACGCCAAAATTTTTGATGGACCCGAACTATAGGTGTCACGAATGTGGGTCTCAAAATTTAGATAAGTGTAAAGCTGGAAACCCTTTTTGCTAGCAGAGATGAAAACGTAGTAAAGGGGCCACAGGTCGTATTTTTCCTAGGGCTAGTTGAGGTTGTTTGATTCGAGCTCGAGTTTATGTGTCGTTGATATTTTTGGGTTTCAAATAAAATCTGAGTTTGGTTTGCAATTAAGAAATGAAAACACAATGAGAAAGGAAAGAAAAATAAACTATGGAACTCAAACTAAGTAATTTCAACTAATGAATTCAAACAATTGGGAACTTGAATCTACCAATGCAAAGTAACTGAATTTGGGAAAACAGATCCAAATTCAATGCAAAAGTACACTACAAATTGAATTGAACTTAAGGCATTACCACTCAAGCTGAAACTTAACTTGATAAATTGAAGCAATTAAAACAACTTGATACGCATAAAGAAAAATAGTAGAAAACTATATGCCAAAATGCTACTAACAATTCAGGAATGAAACTGATCGATTATGCTTGGAAAGCAAAACTATCAGTGAGGAAATTTTCAGGAATAGATGAAGAAATTCAAACCAAAAACTGCTCAATTCAGACCTAAACCGAAATCAAAATGAATGTGTAGGAATGTAGAAGTTGAATGCAGAAATTCAGCAACGAGTCATATACAGAAACAACAAAGCAAATTCAGATTCAAGGGCACAAATCTAATGTTCAGACAAGATGTAGAAGATCTAAGATTCACTTGACACAACTTCAGGAACTTATAACCGAAAACTAGCAGAATTGAAACTAAACCTGCAGGATTCAAAACCAAACTGCATTAACTGAAATAATATGCAGAAATGAAACTCTAGACGTGTATCTAAGTTCAGGAACTAAGCTAAAAGCAAACTGAATCAGAAACAGCTGCAAGATTCATAAAGAGCTATTGATCACTGATACTCAATGTAAAAACTGTAAGTTGATACGCAAGGAAAAATTAACACAGAAAATCTGGCAGGCAGGATCTGAATCACGAAGCAAGCTAGAATTAAGAGCAATCATTCACTAAACAACAGTTTAGCTAATAATAGTGCAGAATGGAAACACTAATTAAGGTATAGATGATTCAGAAGAACTGAATTAAACTGATACAAAGCTCAGATTGAAAATGGAATGCAGAAATCGAAAATACAGCTAAAAACAGAAATGTATAAAGAAAACTATCATCAATCCCTTCTCTTAGCTCAAGAACTCCTTGCCGTCACACAGGGTGAGTGATAAGTGTCATTTTGTTGATCATATTATAAGCTTAAATCTGTGTTTGACCCATATTTTACTTGTGTAATTGTGGATTCACCCTAGGTTTTAGGATTTATACCCTTTTTGGACCTAATTGTAAATCTTGTTATATTTGGGTTGTTTTGTCACTAAATTTTTGATCTACTTTTGTAGGCTTGGAAGGATTATGGACCTAGGTCATGTTGGGTCAAGGTTGAGTCAAAAGTGGACTGGATCAAGTAATCAAGCTCCGATTCATTTGGACCGTCCGATGCAAGAACGGTTAGATCTAGACCATCTGAGAACTTCTGATCAATCCGAGCTAGGATTAAGTCTAATCAAGCGATCAGATCAAGATCTGAGAGTTTCAGCTCAATCGGAGATCATCTGGCCGTTGGATCATGATCAGAGTGATCTAGACCATCCATACAATGATCAAGGTGATCTGAACCATCCGCTACAGATCTGGCAGATCCAAGCTACCAAGATGATGATCTTGACCTCTGATCAAGATCTGAAAAATTTGAATCAAATCGGACAACGATCCACCGTTGGATGAAGCGGATTCAATCTTAGTCGTCCACTGTTTAACCATTTAAACTGCTTCAGCCCTGTTTTCAGATCTGTCGCGACCTCACTGTCTTCAGTTCATTCTTCTTCATTCCTTCACCGTTTTCTTTCAAATTTCTTCCATCAGAGGCGTGACCGACTCGATCAGCTTCTTGAATCAAGATTTGGATCATTGGGAGAGAGTTTCATGGCGATTTTAGCTCGGAATTGTGCCGGATGCAAAGCTTCTTGAGGGTTTCGGCAGATCTGCATTTTGAGCTCTTGGATCTCAATCGCAACCATTTCCTCGCATCTGAATCGTCTGTAGGGGTTCTAGGATGAGTTCAGATGATTTCCAAATCATCACTGCATCTTTCCACATCGAGATCTAAGAGTTTGAATTGGAATTTCCAGCAAGTGTGCAGTTTCGAGCAGATTTGACATTGGAGCTTGATTTCCATTGATTTATGAGTTTAAGGGATTCTTGGCTTGCCCTTGCGTGACGAACAAGGTGATCTTGAATCAAGGAATGGTCGAGATTTAGTTTTATGGCATTTCTTTGTGTTTTAGTTGTAATTTCCTAGCTGTAATTTCTGTTTCAGCAATTCTGTTTTTCTGCACTTGTATCAGCTATGTCACTTTCAGTTTCTGAATTGTTTTTTTCTTAATTAGGTCTTAATACTGCAATACAATCAGATAGGAAGTTTGTTTAGTTAACAATAGCTGCAATTTCAGTTCAATTCTAGTTTTAATTTGTGTGTATCAGTTGTTCAATTGATGTATCAGTGTTTGTTCTGAAATCTGTCTTGTTTCTGATTTCGTATCAGTTGATGCTGTTTCTTTTCTATTTCTTAATAGTTTCTGTCTTAATTAGAGTCTAAGATCAGCATTCTTATTAGCTAGTTTGATTGTGTATGAATAATTCAAGTTAGGTCAGTTTGATTCGTTTTGAATCATGTCTGAAATTCTGTCCAGGCTGCACATCAGTTTTTCTTCTCCTTGCATTTCAGTTTCATTCCCTGTTGCGTATCAGTTGTTTCCCTTGAGCTCTTCTGTGTTTTGTGTTAAGCTAGTTGTAGTTATTTCCTGAATTTACATTGCATTTCGTTCCCGTTTAATAGCAATTGGTTCCAGATTTTTGGCATTAGCTTGAAGTGTATCAATTTCATATCTGCCCTTCAATTCCTATTTCGGCCATTTAATTCATTTCTGAAGTTTGAAGCTTGTAGATTCTGGAATTAGAGTCAAGCATACATTAGTTCTTCTTAGTTCAAACCTTCTCTATTGCCTTGCATTAGGACATAGCTTTCATTCCTGAAATTCTTCTTCCATGTTATGAAATCTAAATTCCATTTCTGAATTTCTGCACTTACTTTTCTGAATTCATGCTTCCAAAAGCTTCTTGAAGTTCATTTCGGAATTTTTGCTGCATTCAAGATTGACTTCATGCCTTAATTCATGATTAGCACTTAACTATTAGCTTGTTTTCCAATCTAAAGTGGATTAGTTTCAATTCGGAATTTTCAATCACAGCTTTGGTACTTAGTATCATTTTGGCATTTTGATTTCTTCCATTCCTTTTGTATCAAGTGTTTCTTATTCATTTGCTTTGCATTGAGCTAGCATTTAATATCAGATTGAGTTCCCAAATTCGATTAAATGAAATTGTTTGATTAGGTCTCCATTGGATAAGTCCTTAATTGCTATTACCTTGTCTAGTTCACTTAGTTAATTTTGTCCTTCCTTTTCATTTCTTTCTATTGCACTTTCTTGTCCATTTGAAACCAAAACCCAAATTCTATTTGAAACCCAAAAATAGTAACGACACATTAACGCAAGCTCGAGTCACACAACTTGAACTAGCCCTTGGAAAAATACGACCTGTGGCCCCTTTACTACGCTTTTCTTCTTTGATTGCAAAAAGGGTTTCCAGTATATTTATAAATTCTAAATTTGAGACCCACATTCGTGACAGTCATTTTGGGTCCATCAAATTTTTGGCGCCGTTGCCGGGGACATACTAGTTGAGTTGTTTGATTTCTGCTTGTGTATTCATTTCATATTTTTCTTGATCTATTTTTCTTGCACTTACTGCTATATCATCTGATTTGATTTTATTTGATTCATTTTTCTCTATACTTGTACTGCGATTTGTTCTTGTTTTTATGACCAGGTCTACAGGTGGTGATTTAGAGGATTTTGACCCTGAGATTGAGAGGACCTTCAGAGCTAGGAGGAGCCAGCTCAGTGTTTCAGAGAGATTTGGTATTATTCCTACTCAGTCTATTTCCACTTATTCAGTTGATCAGATGGCAGACCACCAGAAGACCATGAAAGAATTAGCAGCACCAGATGCTTCTTTTCAGTACTCCAGCATTGCCTACCCAGAGCTGGGTGGAGATTTTGAGCTCAGATCTGGGCTTATCCATCTTTTGCCAAAGTTTCAAGGTTTATCCGGAGAAGATCCAAACAGACACTTGCATGAGTTCCATGTTGTTTGCTCTACTATGAAGCCTCAGGGCATTTCAGAGGAAGACATCAAACTGAGGGCTTTTCCATTTTCTTTGACTGGAGCAGCTAAGGACTGGTTTTATTACTTACCTACGGGGCATGTGTCCACTTTTGACTCAACCTTGACCCAACATGACCTAGGTCCATAATCCTTCCAAGCCTACAAAAGTAGATCAAAAATTTAGTGACAAAACAACCCAAATATAACAAGATTTACAATTAGGTCCAAAAAGGGTATAAATTCTAAAACCTAGGGTGAATCCACAATTACACAAGTAAAATATGGGTCAAACACAGATTTAAGCATATAATATGATCAACAAAATGACACTTATCAACTCCTCCACACTTAAGCTTGAGCGTCTCGCGAAAAGTACTAAATATGTATCCCCTAGCTTTTCCTCAAACATAAGTAGAAGCAATTGAAAAGAAATTACCTAGGGTTGTTAATTCTCAAAAATCTAAATTCTATAGACTAGTATCTTGTCCTTAAATCAACAACTTAACAATTTCAACCTTCATAAGTCATTGAGATGAATTCACTCACTAAACCTCTCAAGGGAAACTTTTGGTGGCTCTCTTCCTAAATTCTAAGTACATGATGAAAATGGAGCTCACTCATACACACATGCTTCTTGCACTACCATAGGCTTGCCTATTATCTACTCTCTACCATTATTCAAGATTAGAATCAATCATCTATAAAAACTTATTCAAAAGTGGAAGAAATATGAAATGGTAGAAATGAAATAAATGCAAAGTAAATAGCGAATTTGAATGTAATGGAAGACTTGGATGTTCAAGGTTATTCTTGATGCATTTTGCCCTCCTTTCAGTCCACATAATGAAATCTAAAGTGTGGTAGAGTGAATCTTTGCAATGCCCTTCTAAAATTTGATGAAAAGAATTCAACTCCTTTGTGTCAATTCACTCTTGCGTGCCACTTTTGCTCTTCTCTTTTCTTTTCTGAATTTTTTTCTTTCTTCCTTTCCTCTACTGAAATCAGAATGTAATAGAGCAGATCTTCAATTTTGGATGAGAGTAACTTCACTAATCTTGGTATCGAAACTTCAATGTGCCAACTTTCTTCTTTTGTTTCCTTGTTTTTTTTTCAAACTGTTTTCTTCTCTTTTTTTTTCTTTGTTGGCAGCTAAGTCTTGTTATTTGGACAGCTCCATGGCATTACTTGTAAATCTTGCAGTTCTCTGATGTTTCACAGCAATTAATATCAACTTTAACTGCATTTTCCTTTAGAACCCAAACTGTTTCGGAATTACTCACTGCAATTTTTTTCTGCTTTGATTTAAAACATTCTACATCCACATTTCTTCCTGCTTTGATCAGCAATGGAAACACTCAACATCTTCTATGCATTTCAGTACTTCATTCTGCAATACACAGCCTTGTAAATCCAAATTACAGCTTCAAGTTGATACAAAACTTGAGTAAAAACTGCTTGTATGATACACTAAATTTATTCCTAGCAGTCCACTAAATTTTTTCCTGTTAATCACTTGATTCTTTACTTGATACTCCCTGTTTACTTCAAATTCCAGCAGTCCTTTCACTGGTTTCAGAAATGTATAACTGCAACTCAGCTCCTTAGAAGAATGGCCGAAATAAGTTCTTATCCTTTTTCCACTTTGGCACAAAAGTTTTGCTTTTCCTTTTGCACAGAAAATTTTTTTCACTTGTTGCACTTTGGTTCAGATTTTTGCACAGAATTTCGCTTCAATTCAAACTTTACAACTTCAATCCAGATTTAGCAAAGAGTTACTGATTTCATCTTCCATAATTCCTACTTGATCCAAACCCTTTTGTGCTACAACTCCATTGCTTTCAAACTCTTTCTTTTTTTTTCTGTTTTTTTTTTCCGTGTGCCATTTCTTCTAATTGAGATTTCTTTAGATCCAATCCACCTCCAATTCACAACTGAATCTCCACTTATCTTGATACCAAGTTCCACTCAATTGGGTATCTTTTGGCTTCAACTCAAAAAATGAAATGCACTTTTTTTTTGTTTTTTTTTGTTTTTTCAAATGTTTCCATCACACTAGCCACTCCCCCACACTTAATCTTTTGTCCGTCTCGGGCAAAATAACATCAAAGAACATCCCCAAACAAACAAATCCCTGTAAAGGTATGGTTAAGAGTAGAAGATAAGGAAAGAAAATAGAAAGAACATGATTAGAATCAAGAATTGATATGGAAAGGTAAACAAATTTATTAGCCTCTATAGATGTGATCCAATCATTGAAATATGACTTTGAAAGAACCTAAGCAAGTTCTAGAGTACAATCACATGTATGTGTCACAAAAATAAGGCTAGACCTCACTAGGTAAAAATAATTCATCTCAAGTCCTCAATCTAGAATCCATGGCCAAGTAGTACTCAAGCATCCATGATTTCATCCATGAGCTCAAATTCTAAGTTTTAACAACCAAATTTAATTTGTTTTCAAAAGACTCTAAAATGTTATCAAGATAACCTAGAGGAATACATTTATTCCTACTCATGAAGAAAAAAGTGCCAAAAGATATAAAATGATATTTACAATGTCTATTTATTAATTCTACTCTACTCATGCATTTATTAGCAAGAATTCATTTCAAAAGAAAATTCTACTTCTAACAAGCATAAAGATGAAAAAGGCAATGAAAGAAAATGCAAGAAAAAGTAAACTCCCTTTTATTTCTGGCGGTCTGAGTCTATCTAGGAATAATCTCCATCTTGGTAGTGGAGGAGTAGGAGTAGCTGAAAAAATTTCTTTCATTTGCTCAATTTTATTTTGCATTACTCCCCCACACTTATTTTTCGCAGTAAACTGTCCAGGTGGCCGAAGGTGATTTAAGTGCAATAGCCACTTCAGAGGTGGAGTGCTATAAGTTAAAGCAAGATCATCTCCTCCCTCTTTATTCTTTTTGGAAAATCTTCCAGGAGGTCGGAGACTATTTAGGTGGAGTACCCATTCCAGTAGTCTTCTGGACCCTGCAAAACCATGTAAGACCTCCCTCAAGTGTGCAGGGTAAGAAAGAAGTGCAATATCATCAATCTTTACATAAAATGTATCTAAAAATGCATCGCATCCAATAAAATCAATTTTGGGTACCTCAGTAAATTTTTCACAAGCATGTTCTATATGAGATATATTAAGAAAAGTGTCACAGTCAATAAAGTCAATCTCAGGTACCTCTAACAGTTTTTCACATTCAATTTCAGCATAAGAAATAACAAGAGATTCTTCACAATAAACAACTTCAATTTCAGGTTCTTCTAAAAATTTTTCACAATCAAAATCCATCAAAGGTGTATCAAGAAATGTTCCACAGCCAATCAAATCAATCTCAGGTACCTCCATAAGTATTTCACACTCAATTTCAGCATAAGAAATAGCAAGAGATTCTTCATAATAAACAACTTCAATTTCAGGTTCTTCTAAAAATTTTCCACTATCAGCATAATATGTATCAAGAATATCATCATAACAAACTACATCAATTATGGGTTCCTCTAAAATTTGTTCGCAACCCATATCTACAAGAGATGTATCAAGTAATGCATTACAATCAAGGAAATCAATTTTGGGTACCTCTATTGGATTTGTACAAGCAATTTCTACACAAGGTATATCAATAAATTCATCATAACCAATAAAGTCAGCATTAGGTACCTCGCTATATTTTTCTGAACAAAGAGGAGAAATACTTACCTGAGCGTGCTGGAGAATACCTGGAGGTTCTACAAGAGTAGATGTATCCATGGCCTCCTCCTGATCAAGTTCATGCTCCTCTTCAGCCTCAAGCTCTGGTGGACACTCAACTAAAGTAGGTGATCCTTGGGTTCTTGCTTCCACCATGCAAGTCCCTACACTTTCTGGTAATTGTGGTGGTCCCTGGGGCTTTGTGCAATCCCCTACACCTATGGAATCATCTCCTCTGCATGCTTCTCCTGTAATATCTGCAACAACAGTGTCAGAAAAATTAGGACCATCAATAATGCTATCGTCAGAAAATAAAAGTCTAGAATGGTCCTGTGGAGCTTCAATTTCTTCTTCTGGAGCTGAAAAATTTGGAATTGGATTTTGAATAGGAGTCTCCGAAGGGATGCATGCTGTAGGTGCCCAGACTTTAATGTATTCTTCTTCTTCTACTACTACTAAATTTGCAAGATTAATTGAAGAAGGACTTTGCCATGCACTAGGGTCACCTTGAACTGATATAAAACCAACTCTGGGCTCTCAGAATTAAAAGCAGCTTGAGAAGCTAATTGTTCTGATATTTGGGCTTTTATCTGATTCAATTTATCTTGTATGTTTTGAAACCGTTGTTGTTGTTGTTCTTGTTGTTGTTGGATTTGTTGACACATCTCCATCATCCTTTGGTGTAGAGCCTCATCCCAATCAGGATCATCAAAGCCTCCTTGATTAAACTGCTGAAATGGGAGGGGCTGAAAATTCTGAGTGTCTTGCTTTAAATTTTGTCCTTGAAACTGGAAATCTTGCTGAAAATGTTGATATTGTGGTTGAAAGGATGGTTGAACTTGCTGAGAATGGTAGCCCTGGAAATCTTGGATCTGAGGTTGAAATTGTGGTTGTGAACACTGAAATTGAGTGGGCTGGAAATTCTGGTTGCAAGGGGTCAAATTGCTGTGGAAATTGTAATGGTTGCTGAAAAAAATGATTTGGTTGCTGAAAATTGGGCTGAAATTGCTGTAGTGGTTGATTGAAAGGTTGGTTCTGCTGAAATTGTGGACACGGCTGCTGATAAGTGGATGGAAACATTCTGAACTGGCAGTCCTGTCACAAAACAAACAAGAAAAATGACAGCACCCGTATACAAAAGATAAAGTAAAATAAAATAGAACCCAATGATATGTCTAAAAGCATACACAAGCAAAAATCAAACAAATCAACTAGTTGCTTCCTCGGCAACGGCGCCAAAAATTTGATGGACCCAAAATGACTGTCACGAATGTGGGTCTCAAATTTAGATATTTATAAATGTGCTGGAAACCCTTTTTGCAATCAAAGAAGAAAAGCGTAGTAAAGGGGCCACATGTCGTATTTTTTTCCAAGGGCTAGTACAAGTTGTTCGATTCGTGCTCGGGTTATGTGTCATCAATGTTTTTGGGTTTCAAAAGAAATCTGGGTTTGGGTTCTATTAGCACTGAAAAGGCAATGGAAAGAAGTGAAAATTTGATACACAATGTGAAACAACCTAGAAATGAACTAATCACATCACAATTGAGATAAAGGAAACTTAACTAATGAACTAACAAGGTGATGACACTTAATTCAGATTTATGAACTGATGGGTAGCACTAATGTGAGCAGCTGATGAAAGACAGATAGATGTGTAGCAATCGATCAAATGCAAAGCTCACAAACAAATGAAAGCATAAACCAGTGAATATGAAGCAAGTTTCCCAATCTCAAACTGATATTCATTGAGAATTCAAATTCAGAATTGGGAATTAAGAACTAATGACTAGAAGGAAATGCTGCAATGACAAGTTGAAAACTAAAGCTAACAACAAGGATTCAGAATTCGAATGCAAGTGATATAACAACAATTCGAAAGCAGAAATTCAACAACTTTAATGCAGAACAAAGAGATCACATTGAAATTTTAGCAATGGTTCATTTAACAGGATCTTTTGATGAACTAATATCGAGAAGAAACTAAGTGATAAGCAAGTAAAACAAAACTGATGCAAAAGAAACAACCTTAATGTGCAGAAATGTAAAGGATTGAATCACAAGGAAAAAGCTGAAACTGAAAATCAGAGAAATGAATTGCAGGGAACAAAATTTAAATGCTTTGTTAACTAGACAAGCACCTATCTTGCTTGGATGCAGAATTAACCACTACTGAATGCAGAATCAATTTGCAGAAATGAAGAGAAACTTCTAAGGCAGTACACATGTGCAGGAATTCAGAAATTATGAGTAGAAATAAAAGGCAATATGGATTGAATACAAAATCAAACAAACCAACCAACTCGAATTCTACAATCCAAGGTTCAGATAAGCTTCACAAGGAATCGAAATCACTTGGAACAATGCAGGACTTATAATCAGATCTTACAGATTTGGAACTAACCTTTGCAGAAATAGAATTACATGCTTCGCAGCGATAAAACTAGCACGCATCAATCGAAGCTAAACGCAAACATGGAATTCAAATGCTTTGTAAACGAAATAAGCTACAACTAAATCCAGAAGACAAAACTGATACAAAATTCAGAAGTGTTCTAGCAAAAGAAATTTGATACGCAGATTTATAAGAACTGATACACAACAGTAACCCTGGTACGCACAGCCATTAACAGGAAATGAACTAAAATTGTAACAATTATTCACTAAACGATTCCCCAGCTCATTACTTGAAGAATGGAACCTAATTAAGGATGTAAAAATTCAGAAACGAAAATGAAATAGCTGATACGAAATAGAACAAGAACAGCTTTGCAGAAACTGAGATTACAGCTATGAAAACAGAAGAATGCGATTAAATCTAAGCCTCAATCCCTCATCTCAGCTCACGAATCCTTGCTGTCACTCAAGGTTTAGCCTCGAATTGAGAATGAAATGATCCATACAAGAGAACGATTCACTTGATACAAATTACAGAAACGAAATGGCACAAATGAAATTGCAGCTAAGAAACGAAATTAAGCTAAGAAATCAACTCGAATCCTTGCTGTCACTCAAAGATAAGCTCGAGTTGAAGTGATCACGCCTCCAGATGAAGAACTCGCGAAGAACGCTGAAGAAACGGAGAAAAACTGAGCTGCGGCGAAGACGCGACATCTCAGATCTGAAGAGGGAATTTCAATTTAAACTTAAACCATTTAATTTGGACGGCTGAGATTAATCCCGCTTCATCCAACGGTGGATCCTCGTCCGATTTGATTCAAAATTTCCAGATCTTGATCAGAGGTCAAGATCATCCTCGTGGTAGCTCGGATCTGCCAGATCTATAGCGGATGGCTCAGATCAAGCTGATGTTTGAAATGAATGGTCTAGATCACTCTGATCGTGATCCAACGGCTAGATGATCTCCGATTGGGCTGAAACTCTCAGATCTTTATCTGATCGCTTGATTATCCTTAACCCCAGCTCGGATTGATCAAAAGTTATCAGATGGTCTAGATCTAACCGTTCTCTCATCGGACGGTCCAAATGAATCGGAACTTGATTACTTGATCCAGTCCACTTTGACTCAACTTTGACCCAACATTACCTAGGTCCATGATCCTTCCAAGCCTACAAAAGTAGATCAAAAATTTAGTGACAAAACAACTCAAATATAACAAGATTTACAATTAGGTCCAAAAAGGGTATAAATCCTAAAACCTAGGGTGAATCCACAATTTCACAAGTAAAATATGAGTCAAACACAGATTTAAGCATATAATATGATCAACAAAATGACACTTATCAGTGAGCCTCGAACCCGTAAGCTCAACAAATCGCTGGAAAACTATCTCTGCGAATCAAATCAAGCTCAAACTCTGCTCAATCTGAAAACCCATTCGATCTCCTCAATCCAGCTGTGTCCTATTGCGCTGATGGCTTAGGGATGATCCGAGCACTCCAGGGAACCCCACCAGATAGCTCAAATGGAAGAAAGTGGTGCACAACTGAGACCGAAGACAACAAACGGCAGGACTGAGGAAACCCCACTCAGCCCTGTTCTTGGGCAAAATTCGAGCTGGAAACTTCACGGAAAGATCTTCCCAATGACCTAGAACTTGCTCTACGATCGGAATTGATGTGGTTGATAAGTACCATTTTATTGATTATTTTAGTTGCTAAAATCCAAGTTTGACCCATATTTTACTTGCTTAATTGTGAATTTACCCTAGGTTCTAGGGCTTATCTTTATTTTGGACTTAATTGCAAATCTTTACATATTTGAATTATTTGGCCACTTAATTTTTGATCTATTTTTTGTAGGCATGAAAGGATCATGGACCTAGGGCATACTGGGTCAAATATGAGTCGGAAGTGGACCCGGATGGAGTTATCAAGCTTCGGATTAATCTGGGTCGTCCGATTCAAAAGCGGCTAAATCTGAGCCATCTGGGACCATCTGAGGCAATCTGAGCTAGGGTTAGGGCTGATCAAGTACTGAGATCAAGATCTGAGACTTTCATCCCAATCAAAGATCATCCAACCATTGGATCAAGCTCAGAGGGTTCTAGACTGTCCATTCAAAGATTAGGTTGATCTGGATCATCCGTTGTAAATCTGGAGGATCCGGGCTACCCCGAGGCAGATCTTGACCCTTGATCAACATCATCAAAGTTTGGTTCAGATCGGATGAAGATCAGCCGTTGGATTTCCTCAAATCAATCTGAACCGTCCGTTGTCAAGTACTTAATCAAAATTTTCTCAGCTTTCTTCCTTGTCGCGTCTTCTTTGCCTCAACGCAGTTCTTCATGTTCTTCACTTTCTTTCAGTTTTTCTTCATCCAAGGGGCGCGACCCCTCAATTCTTTGGTTAGAACAAGATTTGGATCATCGGGAGGAGGTTTTAGTGAAGTTTCCTGCTCTCAATTGCCCAAGAAACAGAGCAGAGAGAGGGTTTCTTCGGTTCTGCCATTTGCTGCCTTCGATCTCAGTTGCGCTCCATTTCCATCCACCAGAGCTATCTGGAGGGGTTCCCTAGAGTGCTCTGACCATCCCTGAATCACCATCCCACTTGGAAGCAGCTGGATTGAAGAAGTCGAATGGGAATTTCAGTTTGAGCAGAGTTGAGCTTGGATTCGATTGGCAGAGACTTATTCTTGATGGTTTGTGGAGCTTACGGGTTCGAGGCTTGCCCTTGCGTGACGAACAAGGAGTTCTTGAGCTAAGGAAGGATTGAGGAGTAGTTTTCTTAGCAAATTTTCAGTTATTAGCTGTAATTTCGATTTCTGAATTCTGTTTTATTTTTGCACTCGTATCAGCTGTTCCAATTTCATTTCTGAATTATTTCTTCCTTAATTAGGGTTAAATCCAGCAAGTTAAGTAGTTAGTAAGCTTGTTTAGTGAACGATAAGTTTAATTTCAGTTAATTTCCTGTTTTATAGCTTGCGTATCAGTTTTTCCCTGTTTTCAGCTTGCGTATCAGCCTTTTCACTGCAAATTCTTTTAGTTTCTGCATTCTTCAGTTTATTTCACATTTAGTGTGTTAATTTGGTCGATCTAAGTTTGTTTCACTTGTAGCTTCATTTCTGAGTTTTATTCAGCTTGGAATTTCTGCACACCAGTCCGTTTTCAGTGTATCAGCCCTGTAGTTGCGTACCAACTTTCAGTGTAGTGTGCTGCATTTTACATTAGTGAGCTTAGATCTTTTGCAATCTTATCTGAATATTCGGTTGGAGTATTTGAATTCCTTTGCTTGCGTGTTTGCATTCAGTTACTCTGAATTTCTGCGCATCATTTCTGCATACAGCTTTTGGAATCCTGCATTTGTCTCTTTTATTCAATCATTTCTGAATTGGTCAGTCTCATTCCTGCAAACCTCAGTTGAGCATTCTTGAAGCTAGTTTCGAGCATTAGATTTCAATTGCTTTGCATGATTTTTTTTATCCAGTGTGTTGCAGCATTCGATGTCTGAAAAGTTTGAACTCCATTTCTGAATTTCTGCAATTCAACCCTGCATGAAGATATTTCTGAATTAAGCAGTATTTTGTGTGGTTGCTGCATTGTTTCATTTATTTCAGTAGATCATGTCTCTGATGGCTTGTTTTCCAAACTGAATTGATCAGTCCATCCCTGAATTATCAGCTCATTGTTGCTGCAAGTTGATAATCTTTCGGCACAGCAGTTTCTATAGCTTGTGAGTTTGTATCAAGTAAGACATATTAAGATAGTTGGTGTACAGATTGCAACTCAGTCTATTTCGAATTCTATTCAGCTGAAGTTGAACACACTTTGGGGATATTTTTGCATTTGAAATCAGTTAGATTGCATTGAGTTGTTTCTGAATTTTAGATCCCATCACTGCCTTAAGTTTAAAGTTTTTGGCACATCGATCTTCTTCTAGTAAGGCAGTTTTCTTTTGCATATCAAGTTGTATAAAAAGTGGATGCCATTTCTGCATTTTTGCTTTTTACTATCAATCGAAAACCCAAGTTTTATGTGAAACCCAAAAATATCAACGACACATAAATACAAGCTCGAATCACACAACATCAACTAGCCCTAGGAAAAATACGACCTGTGGCCCCTTTACTACGTTTTCATTTTTAATTGCAAAAAGGGTTTCCAGCTTTACAAATATTTTAAATTTGAGACCCACATTCGTGACACCTCTTTTGGGACCATCAAATTTTTGGCGACGTTGCCGGGGAAGCAACTAGTTGATTTGTTTGATTTTTGCTTGTGTGCTTATGGGCATATCATTTGATTTTATTTTCTTATGCTTTATCTTTTGTATACGGTTGCTGTCATTTTTCTTGTTTGCTTTGTGACAGGACTGCTAGTTCAAAATGTTCTCATCTACTTACCAGCAGCCGTGTCCACAATTTCAGCAGGACCAACCTTTCAATCAGCCACCAAATCAAGATTTTCAACAGCCCTATTCGAATTTTCAGCCAACAAATCAGTTTTTTCAGCCTAATTATCAGCCAAGTCAGCCTTTCCAAAATTTTCAGCCAAATCAATCAAATTTCCAACAAATTCAGAATGTGCAGCCATAATTTTCAATTTTTGAGCAACCAATTCAGCAATTTCAGCCCAACTTTCAGCCACCTTATCAACAAGATCAATCACCTTTTCAATGAATTCAGCAAGGGTGTTTAGATAATCTGAATTTTCAGCAACCACCTTCCATCAAGTTCAACCAAACCAAGGATTTTAGCATCTTAACCAAGATTTCCAGCAGCCTTATTTAAGTTTTCAGCAGGGAAATAATCAATTTCAGCCTCAACCTCAGCCATGGCAGCAAGAATTTCAACCCATACAGAATTTTCAACAACCTCTTCAACATTCACAGCCATACGATCA
This sequence comes from Boesenbergia rotunda, assembly GCA_024364735.1. Lineage (NCBI taxonomy): Eukaryota > Viridiplantae > Streptophyta > Magnoliopsida > Zingiberales > Zingiberaceae > Boesenbergia > Boesenbergia rotunda. The sequence continues at coordinate 141,977 of JAGFNQ010002614.1, read as the reverse complement.
AAATTTTCAATTTCAAAACCAGAGTTTTCAGTTCCAACCATTTCAGCCTTTCAATCAACAATGTCAACCTCAAACTCAGAATTTCCAGGGCTACAATTCTCAGCAAATTCAACCATCATTCCAGCCCAATTTTTAGCAGTTTAATCAATCCATTCAACCATTTGAGCAGCCCAAACAACTTGATTTTCAGAATTCACAGCCTAATCAAGGAGATTTTGAACAAAGAGTTAAGGAGGTCATGCAACAAATCCTATAAAGTCAACAAGCAACAATTAATCAATTGAATCAAAGGCAACAAAGGCTTCAAAACATGGGAAGACAAATGGAACAATTAGTTCATCAAATGCAAATAGAACAATCATCTCAAGCTACTCAAGATTTTAAGGGGTATGATTATGCATCAACTTTGGGGAATGAAGAGGTTGTGTCAAGTTTAAACACTCCAGATGCCAAATCTCCTGAAAAATTTCCAGCATCCCATTTTCCCATTCAAAATAGCTCCGGAGTTGAGTTTATATCAGTTCAAGGTGACCCTAGTGCATGGCCAAGTCCTTCTTCAAATGATCTTGCAAATTTGGTGGAAGAAGAAGAAGAAAACATCAAAAATAGAGCACCTACAACATGCATTCCTCCTGAAGTTCTTATTCAAAATTCATGTCTAAATTTTTCAGCTCAAGAAGAAGATTCTGAAGCACTACAGGACCCTTCTCATCTTTCATTTTGTGATGATAGTTTTATTGATGGTCCTAATTTTTCTAATATTGTTGTTGCAGATATTACAGAAGAAGCATGCATAGGAGATGATTCTACAGGTGTAGGGGATTGCACTAAGCCCCAGGGACCACCACAATTTACTGGTACATTAGAAGATTCAGAGGATGAGCCAGGAAGTGTAGGGACTTGCATGGTGGAAGCAAGAACCCAAGGATCACCTGCTGTAGTTGAGTGTCTACTAGAACTTGAGCCTGAGATGGATCCTATATTTGACCAGGAGGAGCCAATAATTACATATATTCGTGTAGAACCTCCAGGTATTCTTCAGCACGATCAAGTAAGTAATCCTCCTATTTTTTCTGAAAATTGCATAGAGGTACCTCAAACTGATTTCATTGGTTGTGATACACTTATTGATGCATCTTTTGTAGAATTTGATTGTGAAAAATTGATAGAGGTTCCTAGTGTTAAATTGGCTGAATATGAAGCATGTGGTGATACATATCATGAAAATGTTGAATGTGAATTTTTTTTAAAAGTGCCTAGAATTGATGTCGTTTGTTGTGATGAATCTCATGATATATCTTATGCTGAAATTGATTGTGAAAAACTGATAGAGGCACCTCAAATTGATTTCATTGGCTGTAATACATTGCTTGATACATCCTTGGTGGAAAATAAATGTGAAATTTTTATTGAAGTGCCAAAAATTGATTTTATTGTTTGTGATGAGTTTTTGGATGCATTTTGTGTAGAAAATAATTGTGAAAAATTCATTGAGGTACCAAGAATTGATTTCATTGGATATGATGCAGTTTTGGATACATTTCATGCAGAGACTGATATTATTTCATTTCTTTCTTACCCTGCACGCTTGAGAGAGATATTACATGGTTTTGCAGGGTCCAGAAGACTTCTGGAGTGGGTGCTCCATCTGAACAGACTCTAACCTCCTGGAAGAACTTTTAAAAGGAATAAAAAGGGAGGAGATGATCTTACTTTAATTCAAAGCACTCCACCTCTTGAATGTCTATTGAACCTAAATTGCCTGCGGCCACCTGAACATTTTACGGTAAAGTCTAAGTGTGGGGGAGCCCTGTACCATGAAGTCGACCAAATGAAGGAAGCTCTCTCAGCCACCCAGACTCCTCCGCTACCACGATGGAGGCTACTTCTTGATAGACTCCGTCCACCAAAAATAAAGGGGGAGATTGTTCTTTCTTGTATTCTCTTTCATCGCATTTTTCAATTTTATGTTTTCTAGAAGTAGAATTTTCTTTTAAATTGAGTCCTTGCTAATAAATGCATGAATATACCATGTTAATCTTTTTGGAAATTTGTTTCTTGCATGATTAGGAATAAATGTATTCCTTTAGGTTATCTCCATAGCATTTTAGAGTCTTTTGAAAATAAATTAAATTTGGTTGTTAAAACTTAAGGTTGAGCTAATGGATGAAATCTTGGATGCTTGAGTACTACTTGGCTTTAGATTCTTAATTGATGACTTGAGATGAATTATTTGCACCTAGTGAGAATTAGCCTTATTTTTGTGACACACATATGTAATTGTACTCTAGAACTTGCTTAGGTTCTTTCAAAACCATATTTCAATGATTAGATCACATTTATAGAGGCTAATTAATTTGTTTCCTTTTCCATACCAATTTTTAGCAATTATCATGTTCATTCCATTTTTCTTTATTATTTCCTACTCTTACCCTTACTTTTCTATGGACTTGTTTGTTTGGGATATTTCTTAATGCTACTTTGCCCGAGACGGACAAAGGATTAAGTGTGGGGGAGTGACTAGTATTTTGGAAAGAGTTGGTATCAAAGAGGCATTTCATATATAAAAAAAAAATTTGCAATTACATGTGCCAAGAATGAGTTTGAGTGAGTTTGAATTCCAAGAATGAGCAAGAGAGATGGAAGCAATTGGAGATCTAGATTCCTTATCATATTTTGAAGATCCAAGTGGCATGGTGTGGCAATGAAAAAAAAAATCTGCAATAAAAAAAAATAAGAAGATGGCACGCAAAAGCAAAAAGAAGAATTTTTGTGCCAAAGTGAGAAAAGTGCTATGAAGGTGTTTTGGCCAATCTTCTAGAAGCTGAATTGCAAATGGAAGGGTTTGAGAACAAGTGCAGAAATATGTGCCAAAAAGGGAAGGAAGAGGCCAAGTAGAGTATCAAGAAATGGAATTTCAAGAAGAGCATATTAATTCAATAGCACTAGTTTGCAATGGAGGTCTCCTGCCACTTATCGAATGTGAAAAAGAGAAGGGAAACAAAAAAAAAGAAGCTGAGCAGAAGTGGAGCCAAAAAGCTGAGAAATCTGAAGCTAAGAAAAATCTGTGCCAAGAATACAAAGAAAAATCTTTTGTGAAGCATGTTTTGATCAAGATTGTTCTAAACTGCAGCTGTTCTTGGCTAGGAAGATCAGTAAAATTTCGCTAGAATCTTAATTGCAGCTGACAACAATCTAAATTGAAGTTGACCAAATCTGATCCGATGCAGAAAAAATCTGTGCCAAGTTAAATCCGGCTGAATCTCCATTAATATGTGATGCTAACTGATGTGAAGAAAGTAGAGGATGCAAGGATGAAGAACCTAACTATTCTAGAGTCTGAAATTGAAGCCGTGGAGCTAGAATTTGAAGCTGGGAAAATGCAGTGAAGGCAAGGGCTGAAATTCAATGTGTTGATTAGAATGTTTGAGTAAAGCACTTAAGGCTTCCACTATCATTAGATGCAAGTCCTAATTGATACTAATTGTTTTGAGAAATCAGAGGATTGCAAGATCAGAGGTTACTTGCGGGGAACTGAAACTTGAAACAGGAAAAGAAAAGAATGCAATCGAAATGTGCCAACTTGCAAGGATATGTATCAAGAGGGAGTTGCAATAGTTGATTAATGAAGGACACATGTGGAGCATCTAATTCCCCAATTGTTGTTTGATATTTCAAGTTCTCTAATGAAAAATCTGATCCAAATGTGCTCCATTATAAGACTTGAGAGCAGAAAAAAAGAAGAAAACAGTTTGAAGAAAAAAAAATTTGTGAAGCAATGTTTTTATTTGGGGTCATTTGAGTTCTCCACTACCATTTGATTATTAGGATGGATTGGACTGATTCTGAGAAGGACTTGGGAGCTGAGCACATCATGACTGAACGAAAGGAAGAACTAAAAAATATGAGAAAAGAGAATTAAGGAAGCAAAGTTGGCACGCAAGGTGGAAGATTGGCACATTGAAACCAACCAAGTTTTCTTCATCCAAATCAAAGGCATTGTTCAAATTTGACTTTACCACACTTTTATATCACTAGAGGACTGTAAAGAGAAGCAAAGTACATTGGAAACATCCTTGAGCACTCAAGTCTTCCACTCCATCAATTTTCTATTTCCTTGGCTTTTATTTCACTCCTTACCATTTTCTATGTTTTCATTTGTTTTTGTAGATGTTGATCCTAATCATAAATAATGGTGGAGAGTAGATAACAGGCAAGCCTATGGTAGTGCAACAAGCATGTGTGTTTGAGTGAGCTCCACTTCCATCATCAACTTAGAACTTAAGGAGAGAGCCACCAAAACTTCCCTTGAAAGACTTAGTGAGTTAAATTCATCTCAATGACTCATGAAGGATGAAAAGGCTAAGTTGTTGATTTAAGGACGAGATACTAATCCATAGTGCTTAGATTTTTGAGAATTGACAACCTTAGGTAATTTCTTTTCATTTGCTTCTAATTATGCTTAAGAAAATCTAAGGGATACATACTTAGTGGTTTCGCGAGACGCTCAAGCTTAAGTGTGGGGAAGTTGATAAGTACCATTTTATTGATTATTTTAGTTGCTAAAATCCAAGTTTGACCCATATTTTACTTGCTTAATTGTGAATTTACCCTAGGTTCTAGGACTTATCTTTATTTTGGACTTAATTGCAAATCTTTACATATTTGGATTATTTGACCACTTAATTTTTGATCTATTTTTTGTAGGCATGAAAGGATCATGGACCTAGGGCATACTGGGTCAAACTTGAGTCGGAAGTGGACCCGGATCGAGTTATCAAGCTTCGGATTAATCTGGGCCGTCCGATTCAAAAGCGGCTAGATCTGAGCCATCTGGGACCATCTGAGGCAATCCGAGCTAGGGTTAGGGCTGATCAAGTACTGAGATCATGATCTGAGGCTTTCATCCCAATCAGAGATCATCCAACCGTTGGATCAAGCTCATAGGGTTCTAGACTGTCCATTCAAAGATTAGGTTGATCTGGACCATCCGTTGCAAATCTGGAGGATCCGAGCTACCCCGAGGCAGATCTTGACCCTTGATCAACATCATCAAAGTTTGGTTCAGATCGGATGAAGATCAGCCGTTGGATTTCCTCAAATCAATCTGAGCCGTCCGTTGTTAAGTACTTAATCAAAATTTCCTCAGCTTTCTTCCTCGTCGCGTCTTCTTCGCCGCAATGCAGTTCTTCGTGTTCTTCACTTTCTTTTAGTTTTTCTTCATCCAAGGGGCGCGACCCCTCAATTCTTTGGTTAGAACAAGATCTGGATCATCGGGAGGAGGTTTTAGTGAAGTTTCCAGCTCTCAATTGCCCAAGAAACAGAGCCGAGAGAGGGTTTCTCGATTCTGCCATTTGCTGCCTTCGATCTCAGTTGCACTCCATTTCCATCCACCGGAGCTATCTGGAGGGGTTCCCTAGAGTGCTCTGATCATCCCCGAATCACCATCCACTTGGAAGCAGCTGGATTGAAGAAGTCGAATGAGAATTTCAGTTTGAGCAGAGTTGAGCTTGGATTCGATTCGCAGAGACTGATTCTTGATGGTTTGTGGAGCTTACGGGTTCGAGGCTTGCCCTTGCGTGACGAACATGGAGTTCTTGAGCTAGGGAAGGATTGAGGAGTAGTTTTCTTAGAAAATTTTCAGTTATTAGCTGTAATTTCGATTTTTGAATTCTGTTTTATTTCTGCACTCGTATCAGCCGTTCCAATTTCATTTCTGAATTGTTTCTCCTTAATTAGGGTTAAATCCAGCAAGTTAAGTAGTTAGTAAGCTTGTTTAGTGAACGATCAGTTTAATTTCAGTTAATTTCCTGTTTTATAGCTTGCGTATCAGTTTTTCCCTGTTTTCAGCTTGTGTATCAGCCTTTTCACTGCAACTTCTTTTAGTTTCTGCATTCTTCAGTTTATTTCACATTTAGTGTGTTAATTTGGTTGATCTAAGTTTGGTTCACTTGTAGCTTCATTTCTGAGTTTTATTCAGCTTGGAATTTCTGCACACCAGTCCATTTTCAGTGTATCAGCCCTGTAGTTGCGTACCAACTTTCAGTGTAGTGTGCTGCATTTTACATTAGTGAGCTTAGATCTTTTGCAATCTTATCTGAATATTAGGTTGGAGTATTTGAATTCCTTTGCTTGCGTGTTTGCATTCAGTTACTCTGAATTTCTGCGCATCATTTCTGCATACAGCTTTTGGAATCCTGCATTTGTCTCTTTTATTCAATCATTTCTGAATTGGTCAGTCTCATTCCTGCAAACCTCAGTTGAGCATTCTTGAAGCTAGTTTCGAGCATTAGATTTCAATTGCTTTGCGTGATTTTTTTTATCCAGTGTGTTGCAGCATTCGATGTCTGAAAAGTTTGAACTCCATTTCTGAATTTCTACAATTCAACCCTGTATGAAGATATTTCTGAATTGAGCAGTATTTTGTGTGGTTGCTGCATTGTTTCATTTATTTCAGTAGATCATGTCTCTGATGGCTTGTTTTCCAAACTGAATTGATCAGTCCATCCCTGAATTATCAGCTCATTGTTGCTGCAAGTTGATAATCTTTCGGCACAGCAGTTTCTATAGCTTGTGAGTTTGTATCAAGTAAGACATATTAAGATAGTTGGTGTACAGCTTGCTTGCAACTCAGTCTGTTTCGAATTCTATTCAGCTGAAGTTGAACACACTTCGGGGATATTTTTGCATTTGAAATCAGTTAGATTGCATTGAGTTGTTTCTGAATTTTAGATCCCATCACTGCCTTAAGTTTAAAGTTTTTGGCACATCGATCTTCTTCTAGTAAGGCAGTTTTCTTTTGCATATCAAGTTGTATAAAAAGTGGATGCCATTTCTGCATTTTTGCTTTTTACTATCAATCGAAAACCCAAGTTTTATGTGAAACCCAAAAATATTAACGACACATAAATACAAGCTCGAATCACACAACATCAACTAGCCCTAGGAAAAATACGACCTGTGGCCCCTTTACTACGTTTTTATTTTTATTGCAAAAAGGTTTCCAGCTTTACAAATATTTTAAATTTGAGACCCACATTCGTGACACCTCTTTTGGGACCATCAGTGGTCACGCCTTCGGATGAAGAAACTTGATGAAGAACATGAAGAACAATCGAAACGAAGGAGACGCTGCAGCGAAGACGCGACGAAGCTGTAACCTGTGGAGAATTGATTTAAATACTTAGCAATGGACGACCCAGATTTTCCTAACTCCATCCAACGGTTGGATCTCATGCGATCTGAACCAAAATTTGATGATGTTGATCAAGGGTCAGGATCTACCTCCGAGAGCTCGGATCCTCCAGATTTGCAACGGATGGCTCAGATCAACCAGATCTTTGAATGGACGATCTAGATCCCTCTGATCTTGATCCAACGGCTGAATGATCTCTGATTTGGATGAAACCTTCAGATCTTGATCCAAGTGCTTGATTAACCTTAACCCCAGCTTGGATTTACCAGATCAGTGGCGGATGGTCCAGATCTTCCCTTTTCTTGAATGGATGGTCTAGAACATCTTGATCTTGATCCAACGGTCAGATTACTTCTGATTTGGCTGAAATTCTCAGATCTTGATCTATGGTCATGATTGACTCTATCGTGAACTCGGATTGACCAAAAGTTGACCGATGGTTCAGATCCAACCGTTTTTGAATCGGACGGCCCATATTAGTCGATGTTTGATCACTCGATCCGGGTCCACTTCTAACTCAAGTTTGACCCAGCCTGACCTAGGTCATGATCATTCCAAGCCTGCAAAAGTAGATCAACAATTTAATAGCAAAATAATTCAAATATATCAAGATTTACAATAAAGCCCAAAATAAATTAGATTCATGAAACCTAGGATAAATTCAATATTAAACAAGTAAAATATGGGTCAAACTTGGATTTTATCATCTAAACTAACCAACAAAATGATACCTATCAACTCCCCCACACTTAAGCTTGAGCGTCTCGCGAAAACTACTAAGTATGTATCTCTTAGACTCTTTCCAAGCATAATTAGAAGCAAGTGAAAAGAAATTACCTAAGGTTGTCAATTCTCAAAAATCTAAGCTATATGGATTAGTATCTCGTCCTTAAATCAACAACTTGACATTTTTATCCTTCATGATTCATTGAGATGAATTTAACTCACTAAGCCTTTCAAGGGAAATGTCGGTGGCTCTCTTTTTGAGTGCTAAGTTCAAGATGAAAGTGGAGCTCACTCAAACACACACGCTTTTTGCACTACCATAGGCTTGCTTGTTATCTACTCTCCATCATTATTCATGATTAGGATCCACATCTACAAAAACAAGTGAAAGACATAGAAAATGGTAAGAATTGAAGTAAAAGTTAAGAAAATAGAAAAATTGATGAAGTGGAAGACTTAGTTGCTCAAGAATATTTCCAATGCACTTTGCCCTCTTTATAGTCCTCTAGTGAAGTAAAAAGTGTGGTGGAGTAAGAATTTGGATAATGCCTTTGATTTGTATGAAGAAAACCCTATTGGTCTCAATGTGTCAATTTTGCCTTTGCGTGCCACTTGTTTCCTTTTCCTCTTTTCATCATATTTTTTTCTCTTCTTTCTTTCTCTCTAGTAAAGTCAGAATGGTAGTGACGCAAGGCTTTGCTTTGGATGAGATTATCTTCACTGATCTCATGGAGCCAACACTTCAATTTTGTGCTAACTTTTTTCTCTCTTTTTTTTCAAACTATTTTCTCTTCTTTTTTTCTGCTCTGAATTCTTCTAATGGAGCACTTCGAATCAGATTTATATCAAAGAACTTAAGACATCAAGTAACATAGATGCTCCACATACAACCCTCACTAAACAACTCTTGTCACTCACTCTTGATACATATCCTTTTCAAGCTGGTACACTTCTATCATTTTTTTCTTTTCTCTGTTTCAAATTCATCTCCACTGCAGATTCATTGCAAAACTCTGATTTCTCAAGCAATTAGCATCAATAGTAGTGGAGAGTTAAATGCTTCACTAAGTGAGTTGATACACTGCATTTTCCTTAGCCACGGCACTGCACTTCACTGCTGATTACATTCAGCAGTTTGAAATCTGCTCCCCAAGAAGTTGAGTCCAATTAAAAGCCATTCTGCAAGTTTAGCTTCCCACTGATTTTTTTCTTCTTCAGCTCGAATGCAGAGATTTGACAACAGCTCTTCAACAGATTTTTCTTCCTTATTCTTCAGCCGAATTCATCTTGGCACAAAATTGCTTGGGTCTTCAATTTATTACTTGAATTCTTCCGGAATTTGGCTTCAATTGACCATTAGAAACTTGGCACAGATTTCCCTTCTTTCTTCTTGAAATGGCACAGATTTTTCTCCACTTGTTCCCACTTTGGTACAGATTTCTGCACAGGTTTTCTGCTTCAATTCAGACTTTACAACTTCAATTCAGACTTTAGCAAAGTGTTATTGATCTTAACTTCCATAATTCCAACTTCCCAATTCTTGATATAATCCATTTGTGATACAAGCTTCATTGATTTAAGATTTTTTCTCTCTCTCTTGGCACAGATTTTTCCTTCTTTTTGCGTGCCATTTATTTCCATTTCAGATTTATTTTTCTCATTGCATGCCACTTGGATCTTCAAAGTATGATAAGGAATCTAAATCTCCAATTGTTTCCATCCATAACCACTTCTTCTTGCTCATTCTTGACACCAAACTCAACTCAACTTGGCACATGTATTTCTTTTCATCTCTTTTTTTTCTTTTAAGTTCACAGAAATCAACTTCTCTTTCCTTCTTTTTTTTATATAACTGAATTTCTCAGCTTCCATTCGACCAAGTATGAGCAGTTCATTGCAACTCTGCTGTCTTTCCAGAAATTGCTAATCTCTTGTCAGTAACCCTTGCATTGGTTTCAGATTAGTTCCTGCAATTCAACCTATTTCTGCTCTGTTCAGCTGTGATTCAGAGACAACTTGATATTGTTCAGCTGCAATTCAAAGTAGCTGATTTTGTATAGCTGCAGTTCAGCTTCTAGCAAAATGTTACTGATTTTCCGAACAAAGTACAGCTGCAATTCAGAGTAATTCTGACCAAAACATGCTTCACAGACAATTTTTCTTTTCACTTTGGCACAGAATCTTTCTTTCTTCAGCCGGATTTGCAATGAGAGAACAACTTCATCTCCAATTCATAACTGAATTCTTCACTTGTTCTTGATGCCAAGCTCAACTCAAATTGGCACCTGTAATTGCAGAAATTTTTTTCCTTTGAAACAAAATGCGTCCTTGATACAAAACAATTCCAAAACACTAACCACCTCCCCCACACTTGATCTTTTGTCCATCTCGGGCAAAGTAGCATCAAGAAACATCCCAAACAAACAAGTCCATAGAAAAGTATGGTTAAGAGTAGGAAATAAGGGGAAAAAAATAGAATAAACATGATTCTTGCCAAAAATTGATATGGAAAGGTAAACAAATTGATTAGCCTCTATAGATGTGATCCTATCATTGAAATATGATTTTGAAAGAACCTAAGCAAGTTCTAGAATACAATCACATATGTGTGTCATAAAAATAAGGCTAATTCTCACTAGGTGCAAATAATTCATCTCAAGACATCAATTTAGAATCTAAAGCCAAGTAGTACTCAAGCATCCAAGAATTCATCCATTAGCTCAAACCTAAAGTTTCAACAACTAAATTTAATTTATTTTCAAGAGATTCTAAAATGACATGAAAACAACCTATAGGGATACATTTATTCTTACTCACTAAGAACAAAAGTGCTAAAAGAAATAACATAGTATTTACAATGTCGATTTATTCATTCTATTTTGCCTAAGAATTTATTATCAACTACTCACTTCAGAAAGAAACATTTACTTCTAAAAACATGAAAATGATATATACAATGAAATATAGGTGCAAGAAAAGAAAACTCCCCTTAAGTTGGGTAGATAGCGTCTTTGATGTACAAACCATCCACCTCTAGCTCCTTTAATTCTTCAAAATACTTTTTGAGCCGGTGGCCATTGGCTTTCCACACAAATCCATTAGCTTCCTCCTTAATTTCAACAACTCCATAGGGAAAAATGTTAGTTACAATAAATGGACCTTCCCACCTTGACCTTAACTTACCTCTTATCAATTTGAGCCTTGATTTATACAATAAGACCTTGTCACCAATTTGGAAGTCTTTTTTCAAGATGTGCTTGTCATGGAAATTTTTGGTCTTTTCCTTGTAAATCCTTGAATTTTCGAATGCTTCTAGCCGAATTTCTTCAAGCTCTTGAAGTTGCAATTTTCTTTCTTCTCCCACCTTGGTAGCATCGAAATTACAAGCCTTCACCGCCCAATATGCTTTATGCTCTATTTCCACGGGGAGATGACAAGCTTTACCATAGACCAAACGGTAGGGAGACATGCCAATCAGAGTCTTGAATGCCGTTCTATAGGCCCAAAGTGCATCATCTAACCTTTTGCTCCAATCCTTTCTAGTGGGCCCAACAGTCTTCTCCAAAATGGATTTGATTTCTCTGTTAGAAATTTCAGCCTGTCCATTTGTTTGGGGATGGTAAGATGCAGAAACCTTATGTACAACCCCATATTTACTAAGCAATGCCTTTATGTGTTTATTGTAAAAATGAGATCCTTGGTCACTTATTATGGCTCTTGGAATTCCAAACCTGCAGAAAATGTGTGACCTAATAAAACTACAAACAACAGAAGAATCATCAGTCTTGGAGGGAATGACCTCCACCCATTTAGAAACATAATCCACAGCAATTAAAATGTACAAATAACCATAAGATGCAGGAAAAGGTCCCATAAAATCTATTCCCCAAACATCAAAGATCTCACTGTAAAGTATAGCATGTTGGGGCATCTCATGTCTCGCTCCTATGTTCCCAGTTTGCTGACATCTATCACAATTTTTATAAAATACATATGAATCATGAAATAGGATGGGCCAGTACAATCCACACTCTAGTACTTTCCTAGCAGTTCTTTGGGGTCCAAAATGCCCCCCATAAGCTGATGAATGGCAAAATGTAAGGATAGAAGAAAACTCATGATTGTTGGAGCAATCGACCCTAAGATGGTCCGGAGTGACCATGGGTTTTGATGTTTGGGCAAAGGGTTTAAGTTAGGTTTACCCTTGTATTTGATATGCGTATGTTGAGTGTACAGGTTGTACAGGTTACGCATATAGACTTGACTGGACGGCCTCGGTACGGTGAAGGATGGCATGGAGGTAAGCTGGAGGCTTGCGTGCGCATCCGAGGGACCTTGGTGAGCAGGGACGATGAGCTGATGGGAGGCATGCGTGAAGGATGGCATGGAGGCAAGCTAGAGGCTTGCGTGCATCCGAGGGACGGGAGCCGAAGATGAAGAGGGCGCGAAGGCAACAGTCGAGGCTGCGGAGGAGGAGTCAGTCAAGTCGTGAGGGTATGAGTGCAGTGTGATTGTACTCGGGAAATCCTAGGGTTTGAGTGCGGAGTGGAATGTACTCAGGATGGGTAACCTTAGGTGGGTGAGTAGACCAGTCGACTGGCCTGGGGGCAGTCGACTGATGGAACTCACAGAAAGGTCTCAGCCTGGGACCAGTCGACTGCCCTGGGGGCAGTCGACTGGTAGGTGGCTGGTAAGCTGGCAGAATTCGAACGTTGGGAGTGTCAACGGTAGAATCTGGCTGGCACCAGTCGACTGCCCTGGGGGCAGTCGACTGGTAGCGAGAAATCAGCCCCGAGTCTATTTAAAGAGGACGTCGTGGTGGCTGAGTTTCTTGACGAAACCTGCTTGGGTAAAGCCGGTTAGTAGTCTACTGTGTTCACAAAGCGTCCAAGGTGTTGTGGTGAGGTTTCTCCACCCACAAGGAGCGACACGTGATAGCCGGAGGTTATCCGGGGAGTGATCCACCGACGGATTGTTGGATTAGTCACCCGGCCGGGGTGGATACCAACTAAATACGGTTTGTTAGCGTTTGTTCTTTGTTGTTGGTTTTATTATCTTGTATTTCCGCTGTGCAAACTAACAACGTAGGTTGAAAGAATCAAAGAAACGCTATTCACCCCCTCTAGCGTACGGGAATCGATCCTAACAATTGGTATCAGAGCGAAGGACCGCTCTTGATCGGACTAACCGCCGAGGGAGCAACCGCTAGAGGTGAAAAATCATGGAAGATAAACTTGGGGACAACATCTACACCCCACCGCCCTACGACAACGAAGATTTCGAATTTTGGCGAGCGAGGATGAAGAATTGGCTTAGCATGGAATGGGAGTGCATGGTCATGCTAGAAGAGTCATTCGAAGTCCCAAAGGACAAGCATGGAAAGAAGCTTCGTCCCAGAAATTGGACTCAAGAGCAACAAGACTACTCTAGGGCAAACAAGAAGGTAATAGATATATTAATTGATGTTTTGCCTAACAATGTCTTGAGTGGTGTAGGGACATATGAAAATGCGTGCGAATTATGGAGCAAAATAGAAGATTTTCATAAGAACACCATCCAAGCTAAGTCAAAAGAAGATTCCAATGAAGTGAGCTTCATGATTCAAGAAGGGGAGAGAAATGAGTCATCCACTTCATCAAGTCAAGTGTCAACTTCTTCAAGTGAGGAGGAGGAGCTAAGTGATAGATCATCGACCTCCTCAAGAGAAGAAGAAGAAGAGGTCACCACCTCAAGGATTGAGGGGGAGGAGAGACCCTCATCTACACGTGATCAAGAGGAAGCCTCCACATCGTCGAAAGTTGAAGAAGTAGTCAACCTAGCATCTACCTCCACCAAAGCCAAGAGAAAGGACCACATTACATGCTTTGGGTGTAATGAAAAGGGGCACTACAAGGACAAGTGTCCAAAAGGTAAAAGAGAGGTAACTTCTAAACCCGGGTCAATTTCGGTTAAATCTAACATGGGTTGTAGGAATAAAGAGGCTCAAGCTAAGAAGAAAATTAGATGCTTCACGTGTGGAGAGCTAGGACACTACCACACAAGATGCCCAATGAGTGGAAAGCTCAAGAAAATGGAGCATCTAAGAAGATGGGAGAAAGAAGAGAGAAGGAAGCAAAGATCACAACACGGAGGGACTACAAGGGTAAGGGAGGTAATTCCTAACCCTAGGTCAATTTGCCATTCAAATTTAAATACCTCCATGAATGTTAGAACTAATGCAAATTGTTCATCCATGCATGCTAGATTTCATGAAAACTGCCTAATGGTGCATAACTTTGGTTTTAAATATAATGATAGGACTAAGGATAACAAGGTAGATCAATATTCTAAGAAAAGCATGCATCATGGTAAATCTAGGACCTTTGTATCTAAAGATCAAGGCATTAACCTCAAGGAAGGGAAACAAATGCCTAAGAAAATAGGTAGTTCTAGGAATGTCCAAAGTGGGCATATGGACTACAAGGTTAAAGGTCTAGAGAGGGAAAATCAAGCCTTGAGGACAAGGCTTGATACATTAGAAAAAGCCCTAGAAAGATTCACGGTTGGATCTAAGGGCTTAAACATGGTGTTGGGTAGTATAAAACGCAACTATGATAGATCGGGATTGGGGTACCGATCTAAGACCTCCAAGGGCAATGGAAAGAAGTATGCTGGGAAAGCATACAATCTTAGTAAGGAGGGAAGGTCCAAGGATGGCAAGGGGATGCCATCCAAGGATAAAAAGAGTGACCTAACCAAGGACAAGGTGTCCAAGGTTAAGAAGGTCAACTTTGTAGGCCAAGAGTCACCGGTGGCACACCGGTGTGGCCTAGTGATGGTTGAGTCACCTAGGGAGGTGGCTAGGGCTAAGAGCTCAAGGGGGAGTTCTAAAAGCCTTTGGGATATATGGTGAATGGACCTTAGAAGGGGTGCTCCTAGTGGTCTAGATGGACCATGGAGTGTGCCAAAAGAATTGGAGACGGACTTGAGTCTCAATTCTTGGGTTTTGGCACGGTGTTTTTGAGTTTCATGCATGAAAATATGACATTGGGGTCATATTGCATGAAAATTAGTTTTTGATGTGTTATTGCCATGTAAATCAATGCTAGGGATGCATTGTGGGGTGGCATGGGCAAAGACATCAAGAAGAAACCAAAACTAGGACTTTTGGTTAAGGTTTGATTGAACCTTTTTGCTAGTTTTTGGATTTTATGTCAAACTTGTGAATGGTGATAGATACATTTTGGAATGTATTTTTTCCAAGTAGATATGGGTACCACAAACCTCTCCACAAAATTTGAGAATTTTTGAAGATTTGTGGAATTTTTGGCGCATTTCTGAAGTTCGTCAGAAATGCTAAAATTTCAGACTTTCAGAGTATCAGTCGACTGCCATTTTGGCAGTCGACTGGTCAAGGCCAATTTTTGTATCAGCAGCTGGTTTGGTGTCCAAGTGATGCGTAATAAGTGTATAGGAGGCTAGTACACATTGTTAATGATCATTGGGGATTAAAAGAACTGATAATTGGGATATTATTGGGGTCTTTTTGATGTATGGCAAAGGGGGAGAGATGTTGAGTTTAAGTGGGAAACCAAACATACCTTTGCTAGAAACCCTAGTTTAGGGGGAGTTGAGATTAAGGGGGAGCATGGTTGCTCCATTCTTGGCATAAGGGGAACCTTGGAGAGGTTCTTAAAAAACCTTTGTAAGTCCAGTGTAAGGGGGAGCTATAGAGTAGCCTTAAAAAGCCCGGTTTGGCAGAAATTCCTAATTTGGAGGGTTAGGTGGTGAAAATCCTAGCTTGGAGGGCTAGGTGTGAGAAAATCCTAACTTGGAGGGTTAGGTGGGAAAATCCTAGTTTGGAGGGCTAGGTGTAAAATTCCTAAATTGGAGGGTTAGGTGTGGGATGCCTTGGGATAGGATCCAGTTATGCATTGCATATGCATTCATTTAGCATTGTTTTTGCTATTTACTACTATCTTGCTTTCCTAACTTAAACGGATTGCCAAACATCAAAAAGGGGGAGATTGTTGGAGCAATCGACCCTAAGATGGTCCGGAGTGACCATGGGTTTTGATGTTTGGGCAAAGGGTTTAAGTTAGGTTTACCCTTGTATTTGATATGCGTATGTTGAGTGTACAGGTTGTACAGGTTACGCATATGGACTTGACTGGACGGCCTCGGTACGGTGAAGGATGGCATGGAGGCAAGCTGGAGGCTTGCGTGCGCATCCGAGGGACCTTGGTGAGCAAGGACGATGAGCTGATGGGAGGCATGCGTGAAGGATGGCATGGAGGCAAGCTGGAGGCTTGCTTGCATCCGAGGGACGGGAGCCGAAGATGAAGAGGGCGCGAAGGCAACAGTCGAGGCTGCGGAGGAGGAGTCAGTCAAGTCGTGAGGGTATGAGTGCAGTGTGATTGTACTCGGGAAATCCTAGGGTTTGAGTGCGGAGTGGAATGTACTCAGGATGGGTAACCTTAGGTGGGTGAGTAGACCAGTCGACTGGCCTGGGGGCAGTCGACTGATGGAACTCACAGAAAGGTCTCAGCCTGGGACCAGTCGACTGCCCTGGGGGCAGTCGACTGGTAGGTGGCTGGTAAGCTGGCAGAATTCGAACGTTGGGAGTGTCAACGGTCGAATCTGGCTGGCACCAGTCGACTGCCCTGGGGGCAGTCGACTGGTAGCGAGAAATCAGCCCCGAGTCCTATTTAAAGAGGACGTCGTGGTGGCTGAGTTTCTTGACGAAACCTGCTTGGGTAAAGCCGGTTAGTAGCCTACTGTGTTCACAAAGCCTCCAAGGTGTTGTGGTGAGGTTTCTCCACCCACAAGGAGCGACACGTGATAGCCGGAGGTTATCCGGGGAGTGATCCACCGACGGATTGTTGGATTAGTCACCCGGCCGGGGTAGATACCAACTAAATATGGTTTGTTAGCGTTTGTTCTTTGTTGTTGGTTTTATTATCTTGTATTTCCGCTGTGCAAACTAACAACGTAGGTTGAAAGAATCAAAGAAACGCTATTCACCCCCTCTAGCGTACGGGAATCGATCCTAACAATGATCTGGTACGCATCTCCTAATTATTTGATCATTACAAAACTTCCATAAATAAGGATCATCCCACACGTAAAATTTTGCATCGCTTTTAAGTTTATCTTTTTGAGCTTTAGAAAAGTGTGTGGGAAAAACACGTGCTACTAAAAAATTAACTAGGTCTGCATACCAAGGTGTCTCACCATGTACTGCAATCAGGTGCTCATCTCTGAAATCATCGTCAATGGTGCCAGGAGATCCATCTCCTTCAATTCTGCTCAAGTGATCTGCAACTAGGTTTTCTTTGCCACTTCTATCTCTAATCTCCAGGTCAAATTCTTGGAGCAGGAGCATCCATCTGATCATTCTGCGTTTTGCATCAGGCTTTTTTAGCAAATATTTTAGAGCTGCATGATCAGAAAAAATAATAACATGTGAGCACAATAAATAAGATCTGAAACGGTCTAAAGCAAAAACAATACCATGCTTTACCATGAAGTGACATTTTTCAAAATTAAGAACAAGGTTAGTTTCAATGCAACGGTGTAAAACCCTAGACAAATTTTCTAAGCATGAATCAAAAGACGTGCCAAAAATTGAAAAATCATCCATGAATATCTCCATACAATGCTCTAACAACTCACCCAATATACTTACCATGCATCGCTGAAATGTTCCTGGTGCGTTGCAGAGTCCAAAAGGCATCCGTCTGTAGGCAAAAGTGCCAAAGGGGCAAGTGAAGGTAGTCTTCTCTTGGTCCTCTGGATCTATACAAATCTGAAAGTAGCCTGAATAACCATCTAAAAAACAATAATGGGACTTCCCTGCCAGTCTTTCAAGCATCTGATCAATAAAGGGTAAAGGGAAGTGATCTTTCCTTGTGACCTTGTTGAGCTTCATGTAATCAATGCAGACTCTCCAGGAGTTTTTAACTATGGTGGGCACTAGTTCATTGCTTTCATTTGCCACCACTGTCACTCCAGATTTCTTAGGCACCACGTGTATGGGACTAACCCAATAACTGTCAGAAATGGGGTAAATGATACCTGCCTGTAGAAGTCGAGTCACATCTTTCTTTACAACGTCCTAAATAAGTGGATCAAGTCTCCTTTGTGGCTACCTCACGGGTTTAACATTGTCTTCCAAAAATATCTTGTGCATACAGATAGCTGGGCTGATACCTGGTATATCTGATAAAGTCCACCCAATTGCCTTCTTGTAATGCCTCAGGACTTGCAATAATTTCTCTTCCTGCTCTGACTCCAAATGCTGTGCAATAATAAAGGGAAAAGTCTGCTCCTCTCCTAGGTACGCATACTTCAAGTGGCCTAGTAGTGGCTTAAGTTCAATCTGGCCCTGCTCAATGGGTATGAGTGATCCTTGGGGCTCTGTGCAATCCCCTACACTATCATACCTGTTCTCTGAGTCCTCTGAAATCTCAATAGAAGTAGGTGATCCTTAGGGCTCAGTGCAATCCCCTACACCTAGAAGATCTTCACCAGCCGGAAGTGAATCTGAAATATCCTCAATCTCCATAGTAAGTACTCCCTCAGCCTCCTCTGAATGAATAACTCCTCCAGAAAAATCATGTAGAACTCCCTCAGCCTCTAACTCTGTATCAACCAGTCCATCCAAAATGTCAATGCTCATAATCGAGTGATCTTCCCTAGGGTGCTTCATAGCATCGAAAATACTAAACTGGACTACTGTGTCCCCCACTTCCATCGAAAGTGTACCAGCATAAACATCAATTTTTGTCCTTGCTGTCTTCAGAAAAGGCCTCCCAAGGATAAGTGGGGATCTATATGCAAGATAATCTCCCTCCATGTCTAGAATGTAGAAGTCTGCAGGGAAAATCAACTCTTTAACTCTTACCAAAACATCTTCAATAACTCCTGCTGGATGGGTCTGGCTTCTGTCTGCTAATTGAATTACCACGCCAGTGGGCTGTAAAGGGCCAATGACTAACATCTGGAAGACCGATTTGGCCATTACATTGATGGAGGCTCCCAAGTCTAGCATAGCGTCATGAAACATAGTCCTCCCTATCTCACATGATACAGTAAAAACTCCAGGGTCTTCACACTTCTAAGGTATGACATGGATGAGTGCTGAAATAATTTTCCCCAAGCTGACCAACTCATTCTCCTTAAGCTTCTTTTTGTGAACACAGAGATCTTTCAGAAATTTTGCATACTTAGGAATCTGCTTAATCATGGTCAACAGGGGTACATTAATTTCCACTTTGCTAAAAAGTTTTACCAGATCATTGTACTCTTTGGCATTCTCCTCCTCCACTTGTCTTTTGGCTTGAGTTTTCTGCTGTGGAAAGGGCAAGGGAACCGAAATTTCTTTCTCTTGAACCGAAATTGGAGGGGCTAAATTTTGAGCTGCTGTCCCAATCAATGTAGCTGCTGTGATGTTGGTTCCGGGGCTGATTTCTCCTTCATTTTCCACCAAAATCACAGGATTACTTGATGAAGGAGTTGGGCATGGACTAGGGGTGGAACCAACTTATTTTGAAGCGATTTCGGGGCTGATTGGTGCTGAAAATGTAGATGCTGCCCTATTTTCAGAAAATTCTGCTCTTGGCTCTTTTGAGATGAAGTAACCTTCCAACTCCTCAAAGTAATAGCGCTAACATTTCCCTTTGGATTGGGAATAGCTTGAGAAGGTAATTGGCTTGATCCTTGAGCTTGACTTTGATTTATCCCACTAGCCAATTGTCCCATTTGCCTTTCGAGGTTTTGCATGGCGGGCTCATTCCTTTGTTGATGTTGTAAAAGTTGTTGAAGCATCTCCTCCATTCTTTGTTGTTGTGCATTTCCTCCACTAGAACCTCCATAGCCCCCTTGGTTAGCATAGGGTTTTGAATGACCTTGAAATGATGAAGTAGTAGGCTAAAACATATTACCCTGCTGTGGTTGGAATTGGGGCTGATAAGAGGGCTGAAATTGTTGTTGATAGGGCTGATAACTAGGCTGGAATAAAGGTTGAACTTGCTGAGAATTATAGCCCTGAAAATTTTGGTTTTGAAGTGGACATTGCTGAGGTGAGGACTGAAATTGAACGGGCTGAAAATTTTGATTCGAAGGCTGGAAATTCTGATTGTAAGGCTGTGAGGGCTGGAAAACCTGCTGGTTTTGAGGTTGAAACGTTTGAAATGCTTGGAAACCTTGCTGCCCTTGCTACATTAGCTGGAATT
Organism: Boesenbergia rotunda; assembly: GCA_024364735.1. Taxonomy (NCBI): domain Eukaryota; kingdom Viridiplantae; phylum Streptophyta; class Magnoliopsida; order Zingiberales; family Zingiberaceae; genus Boesenbergia; species Boesenbergia rotunda. The sequence continues at coordinate 121,841 of JAGFNQ010002614.1, read as the reverse complement.
GAGGGTGGAATTGCTAAAATTGGGGCTGAGGTTGCTGAAATGTTGGCTGAATTGGCTGAATTTGGGGCTGGAACTGCTGCTGGGTTTGTTGCGTTTGCTGGAATTGCTGTTGTGATTGCTGAAATTGCTATTGTGAGGGGTTTTATTGGTAGAAAGAATTCCCATATTTCAGATTTGGATGATCCCTCCAACCATGGTTATAAGTAGAAGAATAGGAGTTATTCCGAGCTTGAAACTGTCCCCTAACCAACGCCGCTATTGTCTCATCTTGTTGGAGGTTGGGGCATGAATCTGAGTTATGTTCCTGACTAGAACAAATACCACATACCCTCGTCACTTGATTAGCTTGTGGAGGTGCCGAAAGATTTGGATTTTGGCTTGAATTATTAAGACCCATTTGCTTTATCAATGATGTGAGCTCTACCAAGGAGTTCTTGATTTCTTTCTACTCATTTGATACCATCTGAACCTCATTAACTCCTCTGGTGGACAATGCTCTGCTTCCAAACTGTTGTGAGTTCTCAGTCATGTTTGAAATAAGCTCCCTAGCTTGTTCTGGTGTTTTGTTAACTAGGGCTCCTCCAGTTGCAGCATCTATCATGATTCTATCCATCTACAATAAGCCCTCATAAAAATACTGGATGAGTAACTGCTCACTAATCTGATGTCGTGGGCAGCTAGAACACAATTTGTTAAACCTCTCCCAGTAGTCATACAAAGTTTCTCCTATCACTTGCTGAATGCCACAAATGCTTTTTCTGATGATTGCAGTTCTGGAGGCTGGAAAATATTTTTCTAGAAATGCCTTCTTCATGGAAATCCAGCTAGACACGTGCCCAGTAGGTAAATAGTAGAACCAATCCTTTGCTGCTCTAGTCAGGGAAAAGGAAAAAACCCTCAGCTTGATATCTTCCTCTGAAATACCCTGAGGCTTCATGGTGGAGCATACAACGTGAAACTCATGCAGGTGTCTATTTGGATCTTTTCCAGATAATCCTTGAAACTTAGGTAACAAGTGGATGAGTCCAGATCTAAGCTCAAAATCACCAGCCAGCTCTGGATAAGCAATACTGGAGTACTGAAATGTATCATCTGGTACTGCGAGTTCCTTCATAGTCTTCTGGTGGTCTGCCATGATACTGCCTGAATGAGTGGGAATAAACTGAAGAGGAGGAATATCAATAGCCTCTGAAATTATGCCTTGGCTCCTCCTTGCTCTGAAAGTTCACTCAATTTCAGGGTCAAATTCTTCAAGATCACCACCTGCTGACCTGGTCATAAAATAAACAAATCGCAGCAAATGTATATGGAAAAATGAAACAGATAAAGTAAATCGCAAGATATAGCAGTAAGCGCAAAAGTGGATAAAGAAAAAGATGAAACAAGTACACAAGCAAAAATCAAACAACTCAACTAGTAGTTCCCCGACAACGACACCAAAATTTTGATGGACCCGAACTATAGGTATCATGAATGTGGGTCTCAAAATTTAGATAAGTGTAAAGCTGGAAACCCTTTTTGCTAGCAGAGATAAAAACGTAGTAAAGGGGTCACAGCTCGTATTTTTCCTAGGGCTAATTGAGGTTGTTTGATTCGAGCTCGAGTTTATATGTCGTTGATATTTTTGGGTTTCAAATAAAATCTTGGTTTGGTTTGCAATTAAGAAATGAAAACACAATGAGAAAGGAAAGAAAAATAAACTATGGAACTCAAGCTAAGTAATTTCAACTAATGAATTCAAATAATTGGGAACTTGAATCTACCAATGCAAAGTAACTGAATTTGGGAAAACAGATCCGAATTCAAATGCAAAAGTACACTACAAATTGAATTGAACTTAAGGCATTACCACTCAAGCCGAAACTTAACTTGATACAATTGAAGCAATTAAAACAACTTGATACGCATAAAGAAAAATAGTAGAAAACTATGTGCCAAAATGCTACTAACAATTCAGGAATGAAACTGATCGATTATGCTTGGAAAGCAAAACTATCAGTGAGGAAATTTTCAGGAATAGATGAAGAAATTCAAACCAAAAACTGCTCAATTCAGACCCAAACCGAAATCAGAAATGAATGTGTAGGAATGTAGAAGTTGAATGCAGAAATTCAGCAACGAGTCATATGCAGAAACAACAAAGAAAATTCAGATTCAAGGGCACAAATCTAATGTTCAGACAAGATGTAGAAGATCTAAGATTCACTTGACACAACTTCAGGAACTTATAACCGAAAACTAGCAGAATTGAAACTAAACCTGCAGGATTCAAAACCAAACTGCATTAACTGAAATAATATGCAGAAATAAAACTCTAGACATGTATCTAAGTTCAGGAACTAAGCTAAAAGCAAACTGAATCAGAAACAGCTGCAAGATTCACAAAGAGCTATTGATCACTGATACTCAATGTAAAAACTGTAAGTTGATACGCAAGGAAAAATTAACACAGAAAATCTGGCACGCAGGATCTGAATCACGAAGCAAGCTAGAATTAAGAGCAATCATTCACTAAACAACAGTTTAGCTAATAATAGTGCAGAATAGAAACACTAATTAAGGTATAGACGATTCAGAAGAACTGAATTAAACTGATACAAAGCTCAGATTGAAAATGGAATGCAGAAATCAAAAATACAGCTAAAAACAGAAATGCATAAAGAAAACTATCATCAATCCCTTCTCTTAGCTCAAGAACTCCTTGCCGTCACACAAGGGTGAGCCTCGAACCCGTAAGTTCAACAAATCGCTGGGAAAACTGTCTCTGTGAATCAAATCAAGCTCAAACTCTACTCAATCTGAAAACCCATTCGATCTCCTCAATCCAGCTGTGTCCTATTACGTTGATGGCTTGGGGATGATCCGAGCACTCCAGGGAACCCCTCCAGATAGCTCAGATGGAAGAAAGTGGTGCACAACTGAGACCGAAGACAGCAAACGGCAGGACTGAGGAAACCTCACTCAGCCCTGTTCTTGGGCAAAATTCGAGTTGGAAACTTCACGGAAAGATCTTCCCAATGACCTAGAACTTGCTCTAAGATCAGAATTGATGTGGTCACGCCTTCGGATGAAGAAACTTGCTGAAGAACAATCGAAACGAAGGAGACGCTGCGGCGAAGATGCGACGAAGCTGTAACCTATGGAGAATTGATTTAATGACTTAGCAATGGACGACCCAGATTTTCCTAACTCCATCCAACGGTTGGATCTCATGCGATCTGAACCAAAATTTGATGATGCTGATCAAGGGTCAGAATCTGCCTCCCAGTAGCTCAGATCCTCCAGATTTGCAATGGATGGCTTAGATCAACCTGATCTTTGAATGGACGATCTAGATCCCTCTGATCTTGATCCAACGGCTGAATGATCTCTGATTTGGATGAAACCTTCAAATCTTGATCCAAGTGCTTGATTAACCTTAACCCCAGCTCAGATTTACCAGATCAGTGGCGGATGGTCCAGATCTTCCCTTTTCTTGAATGGATGGTCTAGAACATCTTGAGTTTGATCCAACGGTCAGATTACTTCTGATTTGGCTGAAATTCTCAGATCTTGATCTATGGTCATGATTGACTCTATCGTGAACTCGGATTGACCAGAAGTTGACCGATGGCTCAGATCCAACCATTTTTGAATCGGACGGCCCATATTAGTCGATGTTTGATCACTCGATCCGGGTCTACTTCTGACTCAAGTTTGACCCAGCCTGACCTAGGTCCATGATCATTCCAAGCCTGCAAAAGTAGATCAACAATTTAATAGCAAAATAATTCAAATATATCAAAATTTACAATAAAGCCCAAAATAAATTAGATTCATGAAACCTAGGATAAATTCAATATTAAACAAGTAAAATATGGGTCAAACTTGGATTTTAGCATCTAAAATAACCAACAAAATGATACCTATCAAGCCTCCTCGAGGCTTCCCGGTCGAGGGCGTCTCAGGGAGCGTGGGCCGCCACGCACCGCCTGAGAGCCTCGCCGAGGGAAATGAAGCAATGACTATTTCTCCAGAGAACCATCCTTGAGGGGCGCACAAAGTAGATGATATATATCCAGAAGACCCAATTTCCAACACGCCGCGAGTATATAAGATATATCCAGCTTTCAAATACATGATACGCAAATAAGCCATATCCCGAAGGCCAGACTATAGAGATGTAGAGAACACGTGAGGTACATCTAGAAGGCCAGACATCATATGCGCTGAGATCATAGCATACATCCTTTCCCTTATCCAACCGGCCTTCTCCGCCTTACTAGAAAAAGAACAGATCAAGCACCGCCCCGAGGGGAGTTGCAATAAGGCCTTCGGTGTATTGATGATTCTTCTGGAGTCAAATGAAGAAAAGCTCGTATGCCCCAAGAGCGTTAACCGTCAGAACCCCGCTAGATCTCCCATCTCCACTTCCGATCAGGCTGCTGGTGTCCCTCATTCTAGCGCCAAATTTGATCCTGTCGCGAAGTGAGGTGACGGTCCCATGGGCCAGACGGGCTTCCCGGGTGGCACGAGCCGACGAGGTGGCCGGATGCGGACCGCGCCTTGCTATGTCCCTGTAAAACAGTGACCGTCAGTGAACCCGCCGGGGAAATCCCCGGTCAGGCACTCCGACGGTCAAGTCAGTCTCCGAGGGCAGATGAGTGGAAACTGAATTGAAATGAGGCAAGGGATACGAGAACTCGCGCGCACGTACCTGCGGTAGGGGAGTGCCAAGCTTATATAACCGAGGGAGCTGACAACCCTTGTTCGTACTGACGGGACAAGGGTGTGATAGCTGTCAGCTCGTATGGAGCACTGAGGAGCGACGCGGCATGGCGTGGAGTGCTTGAGCAGTACGTGAGTACTGGATGCGCAGTACGAGGGTACTGGATGGGCGGATTAACCGCGTAGAGATGTCAGAGGTGGACAAGGCATGAGGAACCCCGTTAGCAGGGTCGTACCCTGGATGTAATGATGTAAGGGGGCGTAAGGGCAGGACAGCCCGTACCCCGAGCGCCGACTGGTGGGTCCGAGTGCTGAGGACCGAGTCGGGTAAGGACCGGTGAGCATGGGCAGCTACGCGTCCGACTGGTAGAGAGGGAGCGCAAGGTACGTCCTGGGTCGGGGGTTACCGTGGGATGTTTACCTGATCCGAGTTCGACATCCAGTTTGTGTGATGGCAGGGGAAGGAGAGTGTGGATAACTACCTGCCTGACTGTGGTGCCCGACCTAGCTCTGGGTCAGGGTGGGGTCGAGGAGCACGGGCCACCAAACATCTATCTGGCTGGGTGGCTGAAGGGCGACCCGACCGTCCTCGTTGATGGTCCGCTAGACCCCACCCTCCCTCCTTTCTTTGGAGGGGCTTACGGGCGCGGAGACTTACCCGTCGATTCGGCTGCTGATCTGTCTACCAAGTCTTTTTGGTGCTAGGCTGGCCGGTGGGCCCGACCTATGCCCCTACCTGTAGGCAAGGCCGGGATCACTGGAGTTAAACTTATGAAGGATGAAGAAGGATCAAAAGTAAATGCTACCATGTACAAACAATTAGTTGGAAGTCTTATGTATCTAACTGCTATACGACCAGATTTGATGTATGTGATGTCTCTCATTAGCAGATTCATGGCAAGTCCAACGGAGTTTCATTTGCAAGCTGTGAAAAGGGTACTAAGATACTTGAAACGAATTGTGGATTTGGGACTCTTCTACCAAAAGGAGGGAAATAGAGAGTTAATGGCATACACAGACAGTGATTATGCAGGAGATGCAAATGATAGGAAAAGCACTCCTGGTTATGTGTTTTTGCTCGGTGGAGGGGTTGCGTCTTGGTCTTCAAAAAAATAGCCCGTAGTTGCTTTGTCCACTACTGATGCAGAATGTGTAGCAGCTGCCTCTTGTGCTTGTCAAGGGGTGTGGATGAGGAGAGTATTGGAGAAGCTCAGTGATTCTCAAGGCAAGTGTATCACTGTGCTTTGTGACAACAGCTCCACCATTAAGCTATCCAAGAATCTAGTCATGCATGGACGCAATAAATATATTGACGTAAGGTTTCATTTCTTACATGCTTTGACCAGAGATGGAATTGTTGAGCTGAAGAATTGTGTCACACAAGATCAAGTTGTAGATATTACGACAAAACCACTCAAACTAGATGTGTTCTTGAAGTTGCGTAAGCCAATGGGTGTATGTGTGGTATCACGACTAAACTGAAAGCATTATTGCGATCAGTTTAAGGAAGGAATTGTTACTTCCTCTTTTGTTGATGCAAATATTTATGCTACACATATACATTTAGTTTGATGTATTTGCAAAAGCTTTGTATAATTGGTCTAGCTCCCACATCATTAACTCCTTTAATATTTCTGATACATAGTTTTGAGAATTAGAGTGGAATTCTATTTTCAACAGGTTTCCCAAAGGTGTTCCATGGGTTTGATATCATGGTACTTACAAAGGCTTGCATATCGATCTAGTTTGGCCAGGGAAAGATACAGTTTTGGGTAAAATCTCTTCTGTTTCAGATTTCTTAATTCACTTGTGATGTTGGATAGTTTATTTCACCTCTTAATGAGATGCTTTGTTGTTATCAAGGCACCTCATTTTTAGTATAAGATCTATTGTTGGGTAAATGACAATGGCAGTCAAAGAAAGACAACGTTGCTTGTTCTAACAGAAGCTCAGTAGTAAATCTTTTCTTTCATCGCTCTTATCTATAGTTAGATCACATGAGCGAACTATCCTGCATAGCTAGTAATATAATTTATTGTTCTCCTAAAATTAAAAATATGTCTCCTATTACTTTATATCTCAATTCTTTTATGGTGTGTTTGATTAAGGATTATACGTGATAATCTTGATTATCCATCCAAGGTTATCAAAAAAAAAATTATTTGGTTTGGATAATCAGTGATTCTCAAATAATCATCCATGCCCGACATGTCAGCAAAAAGAGCATGCAACCAGGAATCGAAGGTTTTTCTTGATTTCGGGGTTATGAAATTTTTCTTTCCTAAATAATCCCTCAATATTACTCTTTCTAATTATTAATTATATTACAACTCATTGCTGTAGCTGGCCGTGACCGATAGTAGGTGGGGGTCGATGACCGGCGAAGGTCGGCGGCCGACGACGACCAGCGACTGGTGGCCTTGACAATATAATTTTTTTTAAAAATTAATAAATATAATCGTAGATCGTCGATCCAATGACTTATATAATTTTTTAAACTTAAATCGAGGATATAAATAAATATAAAATATTATCTTATTTTTTTATTTTTAATTTAGACAAATATACAATATTATAATTTTTATATTAAACTAAAGGATAATACGATAAAATATTATACGAGATTGTATACTATTACTTCCAAACAAATAATATTTTATTTGATCATCTAAGTTGAATCAAATAATATACTATTACTTCCAAACAAATAATATTTTATTTGATCATCTAAGTTGAATCAAACAACATTAGGTTATGTGTCATTCTTCATAACCTTGATTATATGATTATCCGATAATCATATAACTAAAATTATACATGATAATTTTAACCTAACACACCCTTTGACTTTATGGATATTTATAATTTCTACCCAGAATCGAGCTGGAATATTGTTGTTTTAAGGTGACGGAATTAGTTCAATCGATAAATAAACGATGTGACTTGGTTAAGGTTTGTGAAAATCTATTAGACAGATTGAGTTGTGAAAATCTAAGTACACTATCCATGTCTATTATTGAGGCATTGGCGATGCTTTGCTGAGATCCCTCATTCTGCTCGTGCTGCTATTCATTCAACATCCCTCATTCAATATATCCAAGTAGAACCTAACTACTTGACAATCTTATTCAAATCAACTACAAAATGCATCCAGTAATTTTTAATCAGAAAGTGTAAAATCAGTCATTGAGTTTAATTTTTAATTAGAAAGTATATAATTATGGATGATGCATCTATTGTTAACTTATTGTTTTGTTAAATATGTTCATTGGATTTAATGTATTGATTATGTGAGGTGCTTCATCTTATTTATAATATAATAATTTTTTTCGTCACAGATGAATATAGAAAGAAATTGAAAGTGGATTTTTTTTTTTTTTGCCAAAAAGGGTACTTATATTTTTTTGAGAAGATGCAATATTACCTAAAAGATTCAATCTAGGAAGGGTTTTTGCTTTTGTATAGACTTGATATGAATAAAAGTTTGTGGATACATATTTTCTATTTGTATAGACTTATATGAAATTGTATATTTTGTTAAATAGTTATATTTTAAAAAAAGTTAGTGGATAGTCATGTTTTCTGTTTATGGATATTCATATTTTCTATTTGTAAAATTTAGGAATACTCATTTTTTGTTTGTATATAGATTTATCTTTTGCTAAAAAATTATATTTTAGAAAAAAATATGTTTTATTTATTAAAAAAATATATCTTTGCTAAAAAAAGACAATGTTTTTAAAGCGTCAAAAAAAATATTATTTTTGCAAAAAAAATGACAACACTTTTAAGTGTTGCAAAAGCGTTATTGTCTTTGCAAAGGAACGATAATGCTTTTTAAGTGTGTCTTTGCAAAAAATAATAATGTTTTTTAAGCGTTATCTTTAAGCAGACTTTTTACAACAATGCTTTTAACAACACTTTTTTAGCCATATAGACAATGTATAAAAAATGTTGTTTTCAATTTTTTTCTTATTGTGTTTTTCTAAAACACAACTTTTAGGTTAAACACACGAGTGTTTCATTTATGTCATCCTATCTCGAGCGGAGAAGCAGAAGAAGGGCACTAAAGAAGAATGAGATGGAAAACAACAGTTCTGAGTTATGATTAGTAATTTATCAAGGTTGGTGACTTGTCCAAAGACTAAGATATCTTCGGTAACAGTAGCTATCAGATAAGAAAAATAAGAAGACGAGAAGGAAGCAGCCTCGCGAGCTATACCATCCACAGGGAGATGTCAATTGGTGACCATGTGAGGCCATGGAAGGAAACAACATATTGAGAAGAGGATGTGATCGACACTCTACACCGGTGTCCCTAGTACTGTTCTCTCTCACTCGCTCCTGTGAGATCCCTTGCCCATTGATAGCGACGAATTGTGGTCTTTGAGAACCATCGGAGTGACCACCACAATACCATTCCCAACTGGGGAGGAGAATTTGTCATCGTCGACCACCATGGCAAGTACTCACCAGTATAATCAAACAAAATCAAGAAACATATCGATCAGAAAATATAAAAGAAGGAATCGATTACCTCTAGGCATCACCGTAATATTGAAATCTTAGATGATGAAAACTTCCCAGATCTACTCGAGGATTCTTTGTTTGGATGATTTAGTAAAACCATCACAGTAGTTCTTCTTCTTCAACCTTCGTATCTCTACCTCAACGTCCTTCTCTCGCTCGTGTTCCCATAGTGTCGGCCTCCTCCTCCTCCTGTTCCCATCTTTGTAGCTTTTTGTAGGATTTTCCGACAGACGTCGCCATTTTGGTGGTCTCTTTTTCCACTGACTTGGGCTCCTTCTCTTGAGAAAGATAGATCGACTTCCAAACTTGTGAGATCCAACACCTTAAGATGTAACACAAATTAAAGCTTGGGCCGACTTGCCGGCACATCTACTCAGACGCTCAAGTTAGTCACCGAAAAATATGACGAAGAAGAACAAGAAATAGAGAAGAGGAAGAAGAGAGCTTAGTGGAGAAGAGTTACCTTCACTTACAAGAATAAGAGAACCAACGTACCTAGAATTTACCATCCGTGGTGTTTATATAGTTATCATAAAATCATCTCCACGTTAGATGCCGCATGATCCTCTACTTTTTCCAGCTAATTGGTAAAGATGAGCCTTTTGATGGTCTATTACGTTTTCCTTCATTCATTAATTGTCACGTATTAGAAGGAAGGAATCAAAGAAACCATCTTTGATACTCATTATTCCTTCTCCACTCTCTGATCAATATATATTCTTAACCAAAAATTTCAGAGCCTCTAATGCTTGACAGAAGGTATCTCCAATGCTTGGTGGAAGAAACCCATGACGCTTGGTAGAACTTGGATAATTGCTTGACGGAACTTGATGATATTGTTCGATGGAACTTGAAAGTATTGCTCGTGAAACTTGATAGTATTGCTTATCTAGACCCCATAAGTACTGTAGCAATGTGTTACTTGGGAGATTAGTTTGATTTCTCAAATATTGTAGATTCGTTATTGTAGCACTCTGTAGCATGCATTAGAGTAGAGTTGTGGTATTACTGTAGCTTCTATTGCTCAAGAGTTTAAGATGATTTTTTAAAATACTGTAGCTCTGTAATCTTGTAGCACATCGATATTGTAACATCCGAGGATGTGGATACTCAAGAGATTAATTTGATTTTCAGAATATTGTACCTCCGCGGTACTGTAGCAGTGTTTTACTGTAGCTCCCCGGTACTGTAGCAGTGTTTTTAGTGCAGCTCCTGAGAACATGATTGCTTGGAAGAAAACTCTAACGACTTGAGATACTAGAGAATAAATCCAGATATCATCAGATGCCCCTCCTTCAAGACTTAAGAGCAAAGTGAAATGAAGTCCGATTAAAAATATTAAACGAAAGAGAATTAACTCAAGGATAAATTTGAATATCATCATACATCATTACCACCAAGGTTCTGAGAATCGGACCGGATATCGAATCGGTCGAGCAAGGGTTCAAGGTTCAGAGGTTTAACCGATATAACCGGGAGTCCAACCGGGATATAACCGGTATATAATAAAATATGTATTTATATAAACATATGAAACTAACAACTTATCCAACTACTTTCTTCAAGATTAGATCAACTAGGTCGAGCATGCGATATGTTTTTGTCAGTAAGTTAATATGGTATTCTTGAAAAAAAGATTAGTTTTAAAGAAAAATTCAAATTTAAAACTATTGGATTCAAGAAATCTGGATACTAATTGAAAACTTTTATTAGAAGTTAAAACTATATCACGATAGTATTTGTTCACCCATAAACACTTAAACAGGGGACACTAGTAAAGTACATGCAAAATTACACTTCTAAATATATCATATATTGTTGTTGCCTTCATATACCAGTACGACGATGCAACGAGGCTGAAGACGGGGTGAGGCTAACGGTGGCGAGGCGAGGCTAGCGGAGGCAGGACGGCAAGGCGAGGATAGCAGAGGCAGGGCGGCGAGCCGAGGCTGGTAGAGGCAGGGCGGCGCGTCGAGAGGCTAGTGGCGGTGACTCTCTTGCAAGCAAACAGAATGTTTGTTTGTTTAGGACTTTGGGTGAAAGCAAACTAGGTTTTTGACATTTTATTTTTCAATTTTTATTTTTCAGTAAGAAACCAAAACTGCAAAAGGGGAAAAAATCAAAAAATAAAAAATAAAATAAGAAAAATGATAGAGAGAGTGAAAATGGGAGAATGAATGGTAGAGTGAATGACGTGACACTTTGCATGCAGCGATCTTCGACAGGTTCACCGTGCCCTCCAGGGTATAGTTTGATTCGGGGCGGCAGCCGAAGGCCGCCGATGGTGTCCAAGCAATAATCGGACGTGTGCATGTAAAGTGTCACATCATTCACTTAAGTGCCACGTCATTCACTCTACCATTCACTCTCCCATTTTCACTCTCCCTATCATAGCTCATAAAATAAACCAAGACGGTTTGACCGGTTTTTTCCGGTTTATCCGATTCACCGGTTCCCGGCCGGTTCAGAACGGTTCGTATCCGGTTCTTGAGTAGCCAGTTTTCAAAGTCAACTCAGACCGAAAATTTGGTTGGTTCCCAGTTCAACCGATCCAACCGGCCGGTCCGGTTTGCTTTTCAGAACACTGATTACCACCCTTACATCCGATACAATGATCGGTTCGGGCTTCCATCTCTTACCAAAAATCTGGTCTTCGACCTTGTTGGATTTTCCTTGCCTTGCATCTAGCCTTATGAGTTGCAAAGACTTTCTCTTACCAAGTATCCAGTTAATTTCAACCTACCAGGATTTTCTTTACTAAGCATCCGGTCCATCCTTGCCGAGATTTCCATCCTCACTGAGTGTTTGATCCTCCATGACCCACTTAGATTTTCCTTCTTATGCTAAGAGTCTAGTCCTTTATGACCTATTTGGACTTTCTTTCTCATGCCAAGTGTCTGATCCTCTGCGAACCACTTAGACTTTCCTTTTGTCAACTTTCTGTTGGACTTTCGATCACCGAGTATCCGATCCTCCGTGACTCATTTGGACTTTTCACTTGTTAATTTCTCATTAGCCTTCCAATCACCAAGTCTCAGGTCTCCATAACCCACTTGAATTTTTCTCATGCCAATTTCTCGTAATCACCAAGTATGTGGTCCTCCATAACCCACTTAAAATTTTCTCTTGCCAACTTCCCATTAGACTTCCGATCACCAAGTTTCTAGTCCTCTGTGATCCACTTGGACTTTCTACTTCTAGTTAAGTATCTGGTCACCTTGACCTACCTGACTTCTTATTGACATGTAGATCAAATATCAAAACCTAAACTCGTGTCAACCCAAGCTTGGTCAACCTGATCAACTTTGACCTGAAATTGATTGTGCTAACAATCTTTTTTTTTTCACAATATGTTTAAGTTAAGCTACTCATTAGCTCAACTTTTCTTCTTCATCCTTCTTCTCATGCCGAAGTATGAATAAGAATTTCTTAACATAAACCTTGCATTCTCCTTCTTTGACACATATTCAAAATCTTTCCTCAAGATATATTCATCTTAAACCTTAACATCAAAATGAAGGTTCCTACCTTCTATTGTATCCAATGCTCAATCTTTAGTATACACTAATCATCCTTTATTTTTTCACTCATTCTCAAACTCTTGTATTCTCCTTAATCTTTCAAATCTCTCCATTTTTATCGAAATCATGCATTTTACGAGAATCTCCTCTCAAAATATACTCTAACTTCAATCATTGCATCAATAATGATTTGGAGTTCTTAAACATTTAGGAAAATCCAAAATCTAAGTTATGAGGTCAAATTTTAGAAAAATCCAAAATTTAAATTATGAGATTAAAGATTCAACCTTGAATCTAAAGCTCTCCTCAATTCCTTATTTTTCTTTTTTAAACTTGTCTTTCTCATTTTTATCAAGAAAATCACCTTTAAATACTCATCCAAGCATATCAAAAGGTTAGGGACAGTTAAGATACTTAAAATTGAGCTTAAATGACTTTTTAAAAAAATCTATTTTAGTCAAAAATACAAAATTCATTCTGTTGATATTTTATAAACTACAATTTCAATTTTTAGACCAAATTTTAGAAATACATAAGTAATTCTATGTTTTTTGAAGAATGATGAAATTTCATATAGACATTACTTATCTCAAATATTATCAAGAAAAAATAATTTTCCATAAAAATTCATCTTATTTTTTTAAAAAAATGGTATAAAGTTGGAAATTATTGAGAACTTTAATGTTCTACTCTAACTTTGTATTCTCATAATCAATGGTGATTCTTATCAATAAATAAACTTTACCAAGATTTTTAAAATTAATTTTAATATGATTTTCAAAGTCAATTTTCAACCATATTATATGAGCTAAATGTCCATGACTTGCACATTAGTTTTCCCTATTATTGGTATGTAAAATCCATTTGTTTTGATAAAATGTAGCTTAAATAGATGTACTAAATTAATATCATAAACTTTGCTCATCATCCTAATATCTCACTTGTATCTAATATATCTCAATATACACACAAATCATCCTATAGTTTTTGTTGGATGTAAAAGTGGTATTTTCCTAAAATTAAAATATCATGCATCTCTAACTATGCATTTTAAAGATAATCATCCTACCTAGGATATCAACTAATGTCATTATCCTAATTACAAAAAATTAAAATTTATACATGCAAATGAATTTGACTTAAATCAAATGTATAACTTCATCAAGAAATATAATAAACTTAATGATGTATGTATGACATGACATGTTTGATTTTTCATGGTTAGATAAATATATAATATGATTTCATGACGTGACATGTGATAGAGCATATAAGCATAGTAATTGTAGCATAAAGTAAATACCTAGATTTTCTATCTAAGTGTCATCATTTAATCATTATGTCAAATACTCAATTTAGCATAAGAGACATTATCTCAAATATTCGATTTAACATAAGTGACCTATCTCTCTCGAATGTGCCCAAAACCTCAACTTGGCACATTTTTTAATTTTATCATATTTGTGTTAATTTGATTAATCTCAATATCTTAGATTTTTATTGACACACTATAAACTCTTTAAGGATAAAAATCAACTTCTCATTTTCAAGATGTGATAATACCTTAAATGCTCCAAAATATCAACTTTACAATGGTTGGGTTAACTACCTTTCCAATCAGGGTTAGCATGTCCTATACCCATCTAGTGTAAAGAGATTGGCACTTTTAGGAACTCAATACCTACTAAAGCTCTTTGGGTGTACTAGATATTTACTAGGGATAACCTTTCTAAATACTTTTTTAATAACTTTTTTAGACTTCTTAGAAGCTTAGTCATGCTAGTCTCTTCAAGGTCAATGCTAGGAATAATCTCCCTTGTAACCATGACCTGACTCTTCGATCTATGATTAGTTTCATCACTATATGAAACTCTATGACATGAGACCATACTTTCCTTGGAGTTAAGTTTGTTTCTCAAACTTTTCTTGCTCTTAGATGGTTCTTGTCTATCTAAGTTTAGATTTTGTTTCTTGGATCTTTTAACATTATTTGTCATTTACTCTAGGATCTTCTCTAATTTATCCAAACTTGATTTTCAATTCTTAAATTTTTCAAATTTTGCATTTTACGATTTTCATGATTATTTTTCTTTCTAAGTATATATATGTCTAAATTGCTTAGGGTTTTTGCTTAGATTATTTTCTACCTTTCTATTCTTATGTAAAGTTGTTTTAGTATGATATAATTTATAGTTATTGATCCTGTCGCGAAGTGGGGTGGCAGTCCCATGGGCCAGGCGAGCCTCCCCGGTGGCACGAGCCGATGAGGTGGCCTGGCGACGACTACGCCTTACCATGTCATTGCAAAACAAAGACCGTCAGCAAACCCGCCGGGGGAATCCCCGGTCAGGCACTCCGACAGTCAAGTCAGTCTCTGAGGGTAGATGAGTGGAAACTGAATTGAAACGAGGTAAGGGATGCGAGAACTCGCGCGCGCGTACCTGCGGTAGGGGGAGTGCCGAGCTTATATAACCGGGGGAGCTGACAAATCTTGTCCATACTGACGGGACAAGAGGGTGGTAGCTGTCAGCTCGCATGGAGCACTGAGGAGCGGCGCGGCATGGCGCGAGGTGCTCGAACAGTACATGAGTACTGGGTGCGCAGACGAGAGTACTGGACACGCGGATTACCCGCGTAGAGATGTCAGAGGTGGATAAGACATGAGGAACCCTGTTGACAGGGACGTACCCTGGATGTACGGATGTGAGGGGGCGTAAGGGCGGGACAGCCCGTACCCCGAACGTCGACTGGCGGGTCCGAGTGCTGGGGACCTAGTCGGGTAAGGACCAGGGAGCGCGGGCAGCCACACGTCCGACTGGTAGAGAGAGAGAGAGTGCAGGGTATGCCCAGGATCGAGGGTTACCACGGGGTGTTTACCTGGTCCGAGTTGGACATCCAGTCTGAGTGATGGCAGTAGGAAGAGAGTGCGGATAGCTACCTGCCGGTGGTGTCAGACCCAACTCTAGGTCGGGGTAGGGTCGCAGAGCACGGGCAAACAAGCATCTATCCGGTCGGATGGCTGGAGGGCGACCCGGCCGCCCTCGTCGATGGTCTGATAGACCCCATCTTCCCTCCTTTCTTTGGAGGGGTTTACGGGCGCGAGAACCTACCCGCCGATTCTGTTGCTGATCTGTCTATCAAGCCTTCTTGGCGCCAGGTTGACCGGTGGGCCCGACCTATGCCCCTACCCGTAGGCAAGGCCGGTGTAACGACCCGACCCATTTGGCGGCCCACTTGGCGACCCCTAATTTTTCTGTGGGTCGTCGACCGTCGACCGTGTCGTTACCTTACTAGGTCTTCCCACCCCTGGCCAGTGGATTTTTGCCTTCCCCAGGATTCGAACTCTAGACCTCCAAGCTAAAGTACTAGAGTTTATGAATCTGGTAACCAACTGAGCCCTCAACTGGTATTCAGGATTCATAAAGAACTAGATTTAAGCCTGGGTCTATGATTCGAATCCTGGAAAGGCAAAAATCCACACCTAGGGGTGGGAAGACCTAGTATGAGTAACGACACGGTCGATGGTCGACGGTACGACGGTACGACGGTCGTGAGGACCGGTAAATGGGCAGGTAGACGGGTCGGGTCGTTACAATAAAAAGGCGCATTTTTATGTAACGACCCGGCCCTGTCTGACTGTTGGCCGTGTCGTTACTCTACTACTGGTCTTCCCGCCCCTGGAGCTAGCTCAATTGGTTACCAGGATTAGTTAGGAACTCTAGTACTTTAGCCTGGAGGTCTAGAGTTCGAATCCTGGGGAAGGCAAAAATCCGTTGGCCAGGGGCGGGAAGACCAGTAGTAAAGTAACGACACGGCCAACAGTCAGACAGGGTCGGGTCGTTACAGCCGGGATCAGTTATCATTAAAATTATCATGTTTTCTATTTTCATGATAACAAGTATTAAAATCATACAACTTATTTCTAGCATATTTATCATTATGATATAAAGAAATATCATTGACTAATGATACCTTAGGTTTACTCTTAGAAGTTTCCTTGATTTGAGTTTCCTCTCTTGTTCTTACTTGAAAGTCTTTTCTTTGGACATTAATTTTGATAATATTCTTTCTGACTACACAAGAAACACTCTATGTGTTCTTTGCCATTTCGTATCAAGGTTTCAGCCTCCTTTGACTTCTCTCTTATTTTGTGTGCCAACTTAGTCTTTTTCTTGATCAATTATGAGTACTTATTTTTTTAGTATCCTCGTTCTCTACATTTAAAACATAAAATATAATCTTTCTTTTAACAACTGAATTATGACTATATCTTCATAATTTATGCTCTCTTAACTTATAGAGGTAGAATACTTTTTGTCTTCTTTTTCTCCAGATGTTGAGGGTTCCTGTCATTCCGGTTGTCAATAAACTTCCTCCTCAAATCACATAAACTTCGAGCTTTTTTACATATTATTTATTTTTGTTAATGTGCGTTTTTGTTAAGTCCTTGGCAAAAGACAGATCATTTTAATTTATAAATCCCTATCGATCTAAGTCATTTCTAATAATTCAAGTTGTTTTTTAAAATTAGAGTTTGAAACCATTTTTTGGATCGTTTTATGGTCAATTTAGGGAACAAAATATAATCAATATGTTATTTTATTTGTCTCTCTAGGTGTAATGCTAATCGAATTTATTTGCCCAATGTTTAATTGACACTCTCCTTTCTCTCACATAAATTCTAGGCCACTTGTCAACTCCCTATTGGCGTTCCTCCCCAACAACATTTCGAGTTACCTCCTAACTTTTGTGACGGAACCTCTATCCCAAAAAAGATCTCTGTCCCTCTGTTTCAATCGTTGATAATGGTCGGTGAGTCGTCCGAACGTCGATCGGACATCATCGGCGGCCTTCGGCCGTCGTCCCGAACAAACTTATATCCTGGGAATATGATGAACCTGTCGGAGACCGCCACAATTACGATCTCATCATATTCATCGTCGAATCCGACGAGATTGTAATGTGAGATTTCGACCGATTTATCGTTTTCTCAAGATATCATTTGATTCGGGACGATAATAAAAAATTAGTGATAGTGTCTGATCGTCGATCGGACGATTCGTCGGTCATCGCCGATGAACGTGAGACAGACGGGACAGGGATCCTTGAGATAGAGGACCCGTTCGCTAACTTTTGATTAGAAATAGTGGGACCCACGGATCCTTTACTTTTCCTCCAGTGAAAGGACAGGTTGATCGTTGGATGATTGGCCGGAATTGAGCGTTTTCTATTGGTTTCTTTTGTATTTTACTACGTTAATTACGTTTCTCATCGACCCAAAGAAACAACCGTCTATTTCATTGGTGCCAAACAGAGGGCCAACCTAGACGTGGAAGTCTTCTCAGCGGTGCCAGAGTTGGATGAGTTATTTTAATTTACCGTATTTTCTCGGCCTCAGCCACGTCTATAAACTCATCACTCTTCTTAAAAGAAAGCGAAAGGATCGGAAAAACAGGACAGTTCTCTCTTGCTTCCCCCTCCCTCTCCCTGGATCTCTGGATCGAGGTAGGCGTCGGAATTGGTCGAGGAAGCCGCGATTTGATTTTCGGCGCTGTTGGCCCATCTCCATCCTCACCCTCGGTTTGACCGAAATCTGTGTCGCAGGGCTGCGTGGAGGACTTCCTGTTGACTTTTAGTGACAGCTTCCGCCGGCGGATTGACGGTATCGAGTCTCGCTGTTCTTGGGTAGGCTTGGCCGTTGATGGAGGTCAGGTAGGAATTCAGCGGGGTGGAGGAAAAGTGGTGACTTGAAAGTAGGATTTGAAGGGCTCTTTGCTGCGGATTGGGGGACCCGGTTGGAGCTCGGGAGGGTTCGAATCGGTGGAGAACACAAGCATGGGGACCGGGTATGCAAGCTTCAAGGTTGAGGGTGATCGGGTCCCGGATAAGTTCCCGGTGGGTATGAAGATCCTCTTGGTGGACGACGATTTGACCTGCTTGACGGTGGTGAAGCGCTTGCTTCTTAATTGCCAGTATGACGGTGAGTCCTTCCTTGCAATTTTGTGTGCTGTAAAGTTCGCTCGCCTGTTCGTCTTTCTGTGATCTCTCTGCTTCATGCTGTCTTTATCGCGCGTTATCGATCGTTTTATGGTGTTTCTTTTTCCACGTTGCTTCGGATAATGATTTGAATTTGGCCGTTTATCTGATATTGCTATATTTAAGATTTTGAGTTTGCAGGGAATAAAATCCCCAGGTTTTAAAACTCCCGATGAAACATTGATTGAACTAATGCTGCGCGTTCCGACAGTATAAATTCTATGTCCATGCATAAGTTCCCAGTGGTCCTTTTCTTGGCAGCCTGGTCACCTTTTGCTAAAACGTGTATTCCATGATTTGTCTATCCATGTGATGTAGATCAGCCCCACATCGATCATCGCCAAAGGCTAGCTAATGTGTAGGAATTCAGAAAAAGTCAAATTTACAAAATAGCCATGATTCAATCTATTGCATGATTCACACATTAACACCTCACTGAAGGCGAAAATTTGAGGACAAAGAGTCAGAAATTGGTACATGGTTTTTGTGGTGAAGGGGGTTGTGCTGTTGATGGCGCAGGACGAAGCAGAGATGTCAAAGTGAAAATTTGACAACTAAGTGTCCAGACTTGGATTATGGTTGTTGTGGTTAAGAGGATTTTGTTGTTGGCGCAGGAAGAAGCAGGGCTGGATGATACGATAACTGTGAGCCCTTGCGCCGCCTGCATTGGTTTGTTAGATAAGTTGTTTGCCATCAAGTCATAATGATCTCTGATCCTGTCGCGAAGTGAGGTGGCGGTCCCATGGGCCAGACGGGCCTCCCGGGTGGCACGAGCTGACGAAGTGGCCGAGTGCGGACCGCGCCTTGTCACGCTCCTGCAAAACAGCGACCGTCAGTGAACCCGCCGGGGAAATCCCCGGTCAGGCACTCCGACGATCAAGTCAGTCTCCAAAGGCAGATGAGGTGAAACTGAATTGAAATGCGGCAAGGGATGCGAGAACTCGCGCGCGCGTACCTGCGGTAGGGGGAGTGCCAAGCTTATATAATCGGGGGAGCTGACAACCCTTGTTTGTACTGACGGGACAAGAGTGTGGTAGCTGTCAGCTCGCATGGAGCACTGAAGAGCGGCGCGGCATGGCGCGGGGTGCTCGAGCAGTACGTGAGTACTGGGTGCGCAGTACGAGGGTACTGGATGGGCGGGTTAACCGCGCAGGGATGTCAGAGGTGGATAAGGCATGAGGAACCCCGTTAGCAGGATCGTACCCTGGATGTAATGATGTGAGGGGCGTAGGGGCGGGACAGCCCGTACCCCGAGCGCCGACTGGCAGGTCCAAGTGCTGAGGACCGAGTCGGGTAAGGACCAGTGAGCGTGGGCAGCCACGCGTCCGACTGGTAGAGAGAGAGCGCAGGGTACGTCCTGGGTCGGGGGTTACCGCGGGTTGACTGTGGAGCCCGACCCCGCTCTAGGTCGGAGTAGGGTCGAGGAGTGTGGACAACCAGGAGTTTGTCTAGTTGGATGGTAGGAGAACGGCCCGGCCGCCCTCATCGGTGGCCCGCTAAACCCCACCCTCCCTCCTTTCGTTGGAGGGGCTTACGGGCGCAAGGACCTACCCGTCGATTCTGATGCTGACCTGTCTACTAAGCCTTCTCGGCGCCAAGCTGGCCGGTGGGCCCGGCCTATGCCTCTATCCATAGGCAAGGCCGGGATCAATCTCCCACTGCTGTTGATCTCAAGAAGTTGAATTGGTACAATGAAGAGGCAGAGACAACTGTGCAATAGCACTAATGAGGATGAATAAATCCATGAACTCCCTATTGCTTTCGGTAGTCTCAGCAACCGCCATGACTGTTTTGATGTGCAACTATGTGGACTCAAATTAGAAATGCTGACAAAAGGCGATTCATTCGCCCCTAGCACCCCCGCCAATCCGTCTCAGGGCCAACATGGAGGAGGTAAATCATGGGGGCTACTAGCCCGAATGCTGTGGCTAGTGCGTGAGGAGGGCGAGCACATTGGCTTTGTCAGGTTTTGACCCCCAAACCTCATGCTGGCAACACCCATATACTAATCATCAATCCATCCCGTGGGGACTGACTCAAACTAGAAATGAAATGATATTAGGTAAATAAGACTCTGTCCATGAATATCTACGACACCTGATTCACTTCATTCTCCTCAGTTTGGAGAAATAAGTTCTGATGAATAAGATAATGTATCTCGAAAGATCAGGTCTAGCTTGTGTGGTGTGTGAATGTCTGGATCCAAACTCGATGCCTGAACTCATGTCAAAGAACTCTCAGAAGTATTATAACTTTCTCATAGGGTTATTATTTATGCTAAACATATAATCCTAGATAAATTTGTCAGTAAAAGCCAAAATGACGTAACAAAAGTCCATCTACAAATATGAAAAATAGTATGATGATTACAAAAAATTGTAGCAGAACTGTTTACTAAGTATATGGAGCTACGGTCCTACATGTGCCTCCCAAGCCTATTAGTAATTTATTACAACGAAGTAATCAGGTGATCTAAAGTTGCCTTCCAAAAGAAGTTTGAAGGCCATACATTCTTTCATTCATCTCTAAGTTCACGTAGCCCAATCACAGAAACATCAAATCATCACATGAGTAATCAGTGTTCTTCTCCAAAAGTCGGAGTAATAAAAAAGTCATCCAGAACAATCACAATATGCTCCAGCAACCTCATGAATGGTATAGATCAGCCTGAACCAATGATGAAATTGTGATTATAGCATATGGCCCAAGGTTGTTGATGTTCAACTTTCACAGTGATGCGTGAAAGCACCCCTCCATCCACCTGCATTGGTTCTCGCAGAATATTGGGAAAAAATGGTAGTTAGTCAATGTGTTTACAGAGATATAAAAAACACAATTAACTACATTTAAATTTGATTTTAACCATGACACAACTGGCAACCTAACGTCACGGGGTCATGGTTCTTATTTCGAGGATCCTCATGGCGAGACAGACCAACTGAGTTTGTCTATTTTTGGTTAAAAAAACAGCGAAAACTGTCATTATTTCATAAGATGTTATCTTTCTTCTTTTTGCTAGCTTGCTACTTGCCTCCATAAAAGGACTCAATAGCGTAAAAAGATGCAATTGACTGTTTCTCATCCAATTTGCATTTCGGCGTTACACTGCCGTTTTGCACATTTGTAATTTCTCATTTAATGTCACAGAATTTACTACAATAATAGCTAGAATTTTTCTCTATGATGATTTATTCAAGTCATGATTTGACACCGAAAGTCATAGCAAAATTCTTTGTGTAGCTATTCATAGTTTCCAATCTTATAGAAAACTATGGTTCTTTTACACCTGCAGTTACAACTTGTGCTGAGGCTACAAGAGCTTTATCACTTCTAAGAGAAAACAAGAACGCTTTTGATCTGATAATTAGTGATGTCCATATGCCTGACATGGATGGATTTAGATTACTTGAATTAGTTGGTCTAGAAATGGACCTTCCTGTTATCAGTAAGTAACTTCTCTGAATTTGTCATTTCTTGACAACACACTCTGGACATATTTATGTAACGTATATGTCAATTTATTCATGAATACTGCAGTGATGTCGTGCGATACAAGATTTGATATTGTGATGAAAGGAGTAAGTCATGGGGCCCGTGATTTCTTATCTAAGCCTGTCCGTATGGAAGAGCTACAAAATATATGGCAACATGTTGTCAGAAGAAAATGGCTTGAGAATAAAGAAATTGAACTGTCAGGCAGCATGGAGGAAAGCGATCATAACAGACATATACTTGATGATTCTGAATATACTTCCACAGTGAATGATGGGACAGATAACTCATGGAAATATCAGAAAAAGAAAAGAGATGCTAAAGAAGATGATGATGCTGAACAAGACAGTGTAGACCCATCTTCATCTAAAAAACCACGGGTAGTGTGGTCTGTTGAACTCCATCAGCAATTTGTCAATGCAGTGAATCAACTAGGAATAGACAGTATGGGCATTTCTCAACTCATGCATTTGTAAAACAAAAATAAATGGATTTGTTATGATGTGTTAGTGATACATAAGCTTTACTGAAAGAAATTTTTTGTCTGGATATTGCAGAGGCAGTGCCTAAAAGGCTCCTAGAATTGATGAATTTTCCTGGTTTGACAAGAGAAAATGTTGCTAGTCATCTACAGGTTTGACCTTAGTTATTGTATTAATTGCTACCAGTCAGCCCTATAATTTTGCCCTAAATACTTGTACACACAACTTCTTGTTCTTGTTATTGTATCCTGAAAGATCTGAAAGAAATTTTTGGTTTTCGTATTGCTCATCTTGAACACTCACTGTTAGGTTGTTTCTGAATTTGGCATATGCATTAATCCCCTGTGGCTTGAGAAAGCTTTCTTTTGAAATTTATTAACTTGGTAACCGTCACGGAGATCTCACTGAAAATTGAACAGTTCCTTCTGTAGTTGTTATTCTATAAGTCAAATTCAAAATGCTAAATAATTTATCTTAGAAATATCGTTTCCTCCTTGTTAAAATATAAATGGGAACTTCAGTTTCTCATTATCGGGTACTAATACGGTTCGACGAGGGCAATTGATGTTAGAATATTAATATAACTATATAAGTATACTGGACTACTGTTTTTCTTTGTTATAAATATCTACGTCAACAAATCTTGTAACCAAGGTTGCTAGGATTGGGATTTTAGTGGATGAATCGTTTATGGGATCTGATCATAGGATAAGAGTATGGTATTTTAAGATCCTTACAATTTATAATTTAGTAATTGTATTTGACGTTCATCATTGATCATTTTTATCAAATTTTTATCATGTATTATTATTATACATATTTCTTTGAATCAATATCACAATGCTTAATGCAAAGCATTCATACACTAAACATGTTGATAATACAAAATGATTGTGAAGGTGTTGCAATCATTAACAGAAGATAGCTGCCTTGCAACAACATTGCTTTGCCTCTCTTGCATCCTTTGATCTACTTTCCCTAATAATGTTGAATGATCTCTTACAAATGTGTCTCCTTGATTTGCAGCACCTCATAATAGTTCCATGTTAGGGCATTAGATAAAATAATCTTTCAAAATTGACAAATGATTGATAACAAAAGGAAAAGTTCACTATGTGTCATTGAATGTTTTCTTGATAAATTTGATGTATTTGTTTCTTTTCAAGGGACTTATATATTGACTATTATAAAACCATTATGTTTGGCTGTCTCTTCAGAGTTAAATTGAAATTTTAAAAAATATTCATTCGGTACTAACTAGTGAAGTTATATCGTTTAGATTGCCATTCTGACAGTGAGATTTAGAATGAACATTTTTGCTTCTAAATGCTCTTGTAGGAGTTGTCTCGACTATCTGATTCATGTGTTTCCTTGTTTTATCGTTTTTTTATAAATTTTGTATACATAATACGTTGACATATCTAAACTTTTAGCATTTTAAACATGTTCAGAAATTCAGACTTTACTTGAAGAGATTAAGTGGAGCGGCTCAACAACAAAATGCATTTAGTAATACTTTATGTGGAGCTTCTTCAAATGCAAAATTGGGACAGCTAGGAAGACTAGATTTCCAAACTATGGCAGTTTCTAGTCAAATCTCTCCACAAACTCAGGCTACCTTGCAGGATGAGCTCTTAGGACGTCCATCCCGCAGCTTAGCTTTGCCATCTATGAACCAACCTGTAGTTCAACAAGCTCTGGTTCAAGGGAACAACTGTGTTAGTTTTGAACGAGGAATCACATTTGGTCAGCCTCTGTTAAAGGGTCAGGAATTATCTTCTTTTCCGGTTTGGTCCTCTAATAACCTTGATGCTGTGAGCTCTTCCAACAATCTTGGAGGTCTAAACGCTTCTCAGCACAGTAGTATGCTTATGACGATGTTGCCACAGCTACATTCACGAACTATCCCATCAGAATCCAATCATGCAATTAAGGTGCAACCATCTTGCTTGGTTGCCCCTACAAAATCACCTGGCAGTTTTCATCTCCAGGTGAATCCTATGCTTAATCATGACTCTGTTGTAGTCCCTTCTCAATCTTCAGGTAGTTACCAAGAAGCGAATGCTGTTGCTCCAGTGATTCAAGATTTTGTAGTCTCTCAGTCATCCACCAGCATGAAAACAGAGAAGAATAATGTTACAAAGTTGAGATCTCCCATACTTTCTTCTCAATCACATACCAGCATTTCATTAGGGAATAGCCCTGGTATTCTACATTATGGCTCTATGGCAATCCCTTCTCGACAAGTAAACCAATCTCAGGCTGGTAACGATTTACTTATGAATCGCAGTACCCTGGCACTTCCATTGCAGCTGTCAAACACATTAAAGACACAGAAAGTTGTCCCTCTGAACGATAACTCTACTCTTAAGAAAGATAGCTCCCACTTCAATTACAACCAACCGCCAATGAAATCAAATGTTATAACATCCAACATGGCACAAATGTTAGATGGAGGCTTTCCTAATTTAGCTACCTCAAGTTACTCAATTCCAGAAACGAACACGGAAGATATTTTATTGGCCACA
Source organism: Boesenbergia rotunda (assembly GCA_024364735.1). NCBI lineage: Eukaryota > Viridiplantae > Streptophyta > Magnoliopsida > Zingiberales > Zingiberaceae > Boesenbergia > Boesenbergia rotunda. The sequence goes on along the minus strand of JAGFNQ010002614.1, from coordinate 96,545 downwards.
GGTAGCAACACCAGTTGGCAACCGACAAGTTCAAAGAGTATAATTGGTCGGCCTAATGAGTCTCCATTTCTTGTGCATGACTCTTGCAATGTTCAAGCCACTGATACAATGTCGGTAATATTGTCAGATAAAGGGCAAGGAAAAAATCTTGGTTTCGTTGGCAAAGGTACTTGCCTTCTTCCAAGCCGTTTTGCTGCCGATGACGAGTTACCACCTACTAATGAATTGATTAATGGTATCATGTACACCGAAGATGATGCCTATTTTCTAAATCAAGATGTTTATGAGGCACTTCAAAGTGGATCATGCGCCACTACAAGTTACGAGTGAATTTCATCATGGATATTTCTGTAAGTACTTGATTCCCTCATGGCCATTACATGATAATTGCTAAGCATATCTTTATAAGTACTTCCTGGTTATCTTTGCTTAGTTGATCGATCCTTCTGGTTTGCTCATGATAATATAATTTTTTACTGGTCTACAAATTGCTTTTTTCAGTGTTTTTGATACAGGTACTCCAAAGAATATACAATCCGTACGGTTTTACTTCGTTGGATGTTTAACTGGTTCCTTTTACTTCAGATAGAGATTTGGCTGGATGATTTATCAAGCAGGTCATGAATGGCAAGCAGCTCCATTATTTACCAGTCTTCTTGGTGTGGATGGTAAATTTTCGCGGGATTCCTTTTTCAGTCTCCCAAGATTGTAGTTACCATGTTGGATGCTCAAGAGACGAGCCTCAATTCTGGCTGTAGTTATTTCTTTCACCTCAGCTAACAATAACTTTATTCTCATTGCCTCTCTTTTTTCTTTCCCAACAAAAACAATGCCATGGAAGTACCAGCAATATGGAATCTGTTCAGCAAGTTAATGTAATTATTGGTTTGCGACTTGTAAGAAAGGTAAATAGGTATAATCAACGCTAATCTTTGTACAATTAATTATATTAACTGTTAATCTGTTATTGTGAATTTTGGATGCTCGTTGTCGTGTGCTCGCTGTACTCAAGGTCGATACATGATCAGAGTGTCGATTATATTCCGACGTGATTCACTAAATCACAAACGAAGCTCCACGGTTTGGCCGAGTTGGAAAAAAAAAATGATGAACTAGGCAGCAGACAAATTGAATCTGGGGTGATCGGCTTGGTCCCATGGAAGTTTCCCACCGGTCACCAGGGTAAATCGGGAAGCGTTCGCGGTGGGCAGTCTAGAAGCCTAGCGTCCCAGGGTTCGCGCCTATTTGGAGGAAAAATTCTTACAAAATGTGCCGTAACTGGGGATCGAACCACGGATACCCGAGTCAATAACTAATTATCCTACCGCTATATCATAATCTTGAGAGCAGTTTGGCCAAGTTGGAGATCATATAATAGAGTGGTAAAATGAAATAAAGATCAATTTCAAATAAAGCAGAGAGAAATATCTCTCCTAACTTATTCGATTTCATGATTTATCTTTTTATAAACAATTGTGAGATGCCCAAAGTTAATATATTTCTTTATGCATAATTAATAAAAAATGAAACATGGGGGCTAAAGTGTAACGACCCTCTAAGTGATTAATTAGGCATTAAGAGTCAAATCTCAATTGCGGATCCACGTGCGCTCTCTGATTTATATCGTGATCGATGAAAATTTTTGTATAGTAGGTTGATATTTTAAAAATTAATTAATTTGAATAAGTTAAATATCTAGATTATTAAAAAAAGCTAAAGATTAAATGGAAATGTTGTGGAATAGACATATAAAGAAAAATATACACCACCTTCGTTTATCAATCTTTTTTCATAGTTTTTATTTCAACGACTCTTATTATAATATTCTCACCGGCCTCCTTTAATGGTCAGCCTCCCTTATTGTGATGACTAATTAAGGTTCGTCGTGTTGGTGTTGGAAAGGTCTGAAGGTGTCCCTTCTCCTTCCTCTTCTAATCCACTCAACAAAGAGAAAAATCTTCGGTAATTTACCAAAGGGCGTACCTAAATATCAGCAATTATCAAAGGGCGTCTCATGATTTCTATTTTACCAAAAGGCACAGACTTTTATGTGAACTTCCTCTCAGGGCCGTCTTCAGGAAATTGAAGGCCCTAGGCTAATTTTTCAATGAAAATCTTATATAATTTTTTTATTAAATATAAAAATATTACATACGAATCCATAATTATATGCATATAATTATCATGAATATTCAATATGCTCCTTCACAAAAGAATTAAAAATCAACTAGAGAAACACATGATTAACAAAAAATCTACTATTTTTCAGAAAAAAATAGGACACAACCGGCAAAAAAAAATTTGTAAATCTACTATTTTTCAGAAACAAACATGATTAACAAAAAAAATTAAAAGCAAGATCGTTTACTGGCAAGGGACCTTCGTCGGAATCGTTGCGACGAGGGAGGGCAGGGCACAACAGAGAAACTCAGTAGAGGGAGGGCCACTGCAGGATAGGGCACAACCGGAGAGACGAGTAGAATTGTAGAAGTCGCGACGAGGGCAGCGCACAGCAGGACACAACTGAAGAGAATATTCCAGGCTCGTAGAACTGTAGAATAGTGGCGAGGGAAGGCCGAAGGGCTTGGCGTTGGCGAGGAAGCAGAAGAGTTGAAGAGGCGAAGGGTCAAGGGAATCGCCAAATCGCCGATCACGCGGCACTAAGGCATTGTTCGCAGGATTTGGCGGATTTGGTGAGAAAATAAAAAATAATAGAAAGGAAATTTATATATATTAATTTGGTATTTTGAACTGATGGGCTCTCCACTAAACCTATCAAATTAAGCCATTATATATTAAACAATATAATTTATTATTAAATATAATTATTAAAATAAAAAAATATGAGACCCCTACAAGAGGGGAGGCCCTAGGCAATTGCCTAGGTCGCCTCCCCCTAAAGCCGGCTCTGCTTCCTCTTATACCCCTCCTTCTATCTGCTGTCTTTCTCTTTCTCTCTCTCAGCAATAAATTTCGAGATGGCAGGACGTGACTTGGATTTTAAAATAATATATTATGAAATCGGCGTTAAAAACGTAAGTTAAAAATTAAAAAATATTTCAGTTAAAAATAGCTTATCAAACGTGATTTAAAAATATAAATAAATAATTTTTATATTTGATTAATAAAAATTAATATATTAAATAATATTTAATAAATATATTAATATATATAAAAAATTCAAAAAAAAGTATGCTGCAGTAATAAAAAAACGTAAAAAAAATTAAAAAAAAACGAATTCAGAAATAAAAAAACGTAAATAAAATTAAAAAAAACGAATTCAGAAATAAAAAAAAAATTCAAAAAAAACGTTGCAGAAATTTAAAAAAAAAAGCTGGGCCTGAAATAAAATATTTCAGGCCCAGCGTGGGCCTGAAATTTTTATTTCAGGCCCACATTGGGCCTGAAATCTTTTGATTCAGGCCCGACGTGAACTCAAATTTTTTTTATTTTAAAAATATATTAATATATAAAAAAACCTATCAAAACACTTAATTTCAAATTAAAACGCAAGGTCTGAAGTCACGCTAAGAGGGCCTGAACATAGATGTGATGTCCATCAGTGGGTTTTGGTCAAAACCCACTGATATTTCTAAACTACTCCTATTTGATTTGTGATATCTAATATATAGATGTTTGGACACCTAAAACATCATCTCCTACCTCTACCCTCTCTATTCATATGGAGTTTTCAGAAATCCAGATATAGGAGGTCCATCAGTGAGTTTTGGTCAAAACGCACTGATGGTCCTCCCATATCTGGATTTCTGAAAACTCCATATGAATAGAGAGATTAGAGGTAGGAGATGATGTTTTAGGTGTCCAAACATCTATATATTAGATATCACCAATCAAATAGGAGTAGTTTAGAAATATCAGTGAGTTTTGACCAAAACTCACTGATGGACCTCCCATATCTGGATTTCTGAAAACTCCATATGAATAGAGAGGGTAGAGGTAGGAGATGATGTTTTATGTGTCCAAACATCTATATATTAGATATCACCAATCAAATAGGAGTAGTTTAGAAATATCAGTGAGTTTTGACCAAAACCCATTGATGGACCTCCCATATCTGGATTTCTGAAAACTCCATACGAATAGAGAGGGTAGAGGTAGGAGATGATGCTTTAGGTGTCCAAACATCTATATATTAGATATCACCAATCAAATAGGAGTAGTTTAGAAATATCAGTGAGTTTTGATCAAAACCCACTGATAGACCTCCTATATCTGGATTTCTGAAAACTCCATATGAATAAAGAGGTTAGAGGTAGGAGATGATGTTTTAGGTGTCCAAACATCTATATATTAGATATCACAAATCAAATAGGAGTAGTTTAGAAATATCAGTGGGTTTTGACCAAAACCCACTGATGGACATCACATCTATGTTCAGGCCCTCTTAGCGTGACTTCAGACCCTGCTTTTTAATTTGAAATTAAGTGTTTTGAAAGGTTTTTTATATATTAATATATTTTTAAAATAAAAAAATTTTGAGTCCACGTCGGGCCTGAATCAAAAGATTTCAGGCCCAACGTGGGCCTGAAATAAAAATTTCAGGCCCAGTTTTTTTTTAAATTTCTGCAACGTTTTTTTTTGAATTTTTTTTACGTTTTTTTTATTTCTGAATTCGTTTTTTTTAATTTTATTTACGTTTTTTTTATTTATGAATTCGTTTTTTTTTGAATTTTTTTTACATTTTTTTATTGCTGCAGCATACATTTTTTTTTGAATTTTTATATATATTAATATATTTATTAAATATTATTTAATATATTAATTTTTATTAATTAAATATAAAAATTATTTATTTATATTTTTAAATCACGTTGGATGAGCTATTTTTAACTGAAATATTTTTTTAATTTTTAACTTACGTTTTTAGCGCTGATTTCATAATATATTATTTTAAAATCCAAGTCACGTGCTCCGTCTCGAAATTTATTGCTGAGAGAGAGAAAGAGAAAGACAGCAGATAGAAGGAGGGGTATAAGAGGAAGTTCACATAAAGGCCTGCGCCTTTTGGTAAAATAGAAACCATGGGACGCCCTTTGGTAATTGCCGATATTTAGGTACGCCCTTTGGTAAATTGTCGAAAAATCTTCTACCCCTATATATATATATATATATATATATGTATAGTTTTGTTCTGGTGCGGATCGCCTGTGTGGACCGTCCATGCGGACCAGAGAGGCGTGACCGATTAGGGAAGGCCCTGATCGGCCACGCCTCTTTGGTCCGCACAGTACGTCCGCAGGAGAGCAAACCCGTATATATATATATATATATATATACACTTGTTTCCAAGGTAAAGGGGAGGTTAACAGAGAGGTCAAGCAATGAGTGTTAGGAATTGAAATAGATCAGGCAGTCTGTCAGGGGCCTGTGACTTGGCCTGTTTAGAAATAGGATAATATTCAGACCTATTTCAAAGCTTATTTTTCTTATCAGGCCAGACTCAGGCTCAATATAAAGACTACCAAGTCTGATAGGCTGGTCTGGGCCTGTTATGATTAGATACATATGTATATATTTGTAGGTCTGTCCTGTTTTGAAGCTTGTATGATGCAAGGCCTGTTTTGAGGCCTATATGATGTAAGGCCAATTAAGGTTGATTTTCAGTCTGTTTAATGTTTTGATCTGTATAAAGTGTTCTAACTTACAGACTTTGTAAACAGGCCGCAGACCAGATATTGAACAGGCCCGGCTTAGGCCGAGAACAAAGCCTATAACAGGTCATAGGCCAGGCTCAGGCCATTTTGTTACTATACAAGTCTTACCTGTTAAGGCAAAAGCCTGACCTGACCTGGCCTGTTTCCATCCCTAACATCTAAGTAATGAGTTCATTAGAAAAGACAAGCTGTGTGCGAGGTCTATATAAGATCAATGAGAAAGGATTTGTCATGCGTATATAAGGTTCGTCCGGGTGCACAAGAGAAAGAAGGGGTTATTGCGAAAAACATTCAAGATTAGTTCGTCCAATTACATAAGAGGAATTTGATTTGCGAACCTTGAGAGACGGTTCATTTTTATTGATCGTTTCTCGCCGACGGTAAGTTCTTCAATGTAACGTTCTTCTTCAATATCTTCTCTATCACTGTAAGTCTTTTTCGTTTTGTATGAATTATTTCTTACAATCAACAATGGTATCAAAGCTTAGTTCGGAGAAAAAGAACCAGGTATTAGTGATTCACGATTTTCTAAATAAAATTGCAAGCCTGCGACTATTTCCCATGCCAGCATGTAGGCGATTGCGTCGCGGGCAGAGTGGCATCGTGGGGTATATATGCCTGTGACTACATCACGAGTGGTCGATGCCACGCCTATGGTCGACGAGCATCGATGATCACTGTGGCTGGCGACCTCATGTTCGTCGCGATAATGATTTTTTAATCAATTAATTTTTGGTTTAATCGAATAAGTAATTGAGATTAGAAAGAAAAAAATGACCAAGCATAATATGATTTTTGTTGTATATATAAAAAAATCAAAAAACGCTTAAGTTTTTTTACACTATGCATTTAGGTTTTTTTAAAAAATATTTTCACTACTTTAATTATTTAAGTTTTGTTTCTATTAATTAATACATGTGAAAATTACTTAAGCTTGAACTTGAATAATTGATTCAATCAGATTATGATCTAAGTTAAATTATTAGTTGGTTTAATCAGATCAGTTTAGTTCAATCAGATGATAGTATGGTTTAAACCATTTGTGTTGGAGCAATTATGGTCCGGAGTGATCATGTGTTTTGATGTTTGGGCAAATGGTTTAAGTTAGGTTCACCATTGTATTTGATATGTATATGTGAGTGTGCAAGTTTGCATGATACACATAGACTTAACTGGACGACTTCAGATCCGGTGAAGGATGACATGAGGAGACGAGCCGTGGGCTTGTATGCATCTGAGGGACCGTGGACAAAGCAGGAACGATGAGACGAGGGAAGCGCACTTCGAGGGATATGCGAAGGATGACATGAGAATGAGTCGCGGATTCGTATGCATCCGAGGGACGAGAGTCAAAGTCGAAGAAGGCTTGAAGGCAACAGGTCAAAGCTGCAAAAGAAGAGTCAGTTGGGTCGTGAGGGTCCGAGTGTGAGAGAATTATACTCGGAAAGGGAAACCCTAGGTTTAGAGCTTGGATCAGTCGACTAATGCTTGGATCAGTCGACTGATGTAAAGCACAGAAAGATCAGTCGATTAATCTTATGTACAGTCGACTGGTGTCGGCTGAAATTCGAACGTTGGGCTGTAACGTTCGAATCCGAGGTGGACCAGTCGACTGGTGTTAGTACCAGTCGACTGGTGTTAGTACCAGTCGACTGGTAACGACTGTTTCAGCTGTGAGCTCTATTTAAGAGAGCTCGGTTTGGCTTGGCAAAGGTTGACGAAATAATCTTGGGAAAAGCTTATTAGTAGTCTTCAAGTGCTCAAGTGTTGTCGGGAGTTTGTGGTGAGGTTTCTCCACCCACAAGGAGCAACACAAGCTAGCCGGAGGCTTCCTGGGGAGTCATCCATAGACGAATTGAGATCGTCCATCATACGGGCAATCATGGAGTAGGAGTATCATCTCCGAACCACGTAAATGTTTGGTGTTAGCATTGATTTAGTTTGTAGTTTAAGTTTCTGCTTGCGCTTGCTAACACGTGTAGGAAGAGAACCGTGATCGAAGTGGGTGATCGGCTATTCCCCCTCTAGTCGTACGCACTGGTCCCAACAAGTGGTATCAGAGCAAGGTTGCTCTTTTACGGACTAACCGCCGGGAGAGCAAAGAGCTAGAGGAAATGGTGGTCGAAGAAAGATTAGGGGACGATATCTATGTTCCACCTCCCTACGACTGTGAAAGTTTTGATTATTGGAGGATGCGGATAGAGGTATGGTTTAACATGGATTGGGATCTAATGATCGCACTAAAAGATCCATTTGAAGCCCTGAAAGATAAGTATGGGAAGAAGCTCCGATCAAGATATTGGACAAAGGAGCAACAAACTCAATCAAAGGCAAATGAAAAGGTAATTTCAATATTACTTAATATTTTGCCTAATGATATAATTAGTGATGTAGGTGAATATAAAAATGCGCATGAATTATGGAGCAAGATGTTAGCGCTTCATGAAAATTCTACACAAGCTCAAGTAGTGGGAGCCTAAGGAAATGAGCTTAATGGTCCAAGAAGAGGAGAAAGACCAATCGGATGAGGAAAGAAGCTCAACATCCGAAGAGGAGGAGAAAGAAGAAAAAGATTCATCCATCTCCTCAAGTGAAGTGACATAAGAAATTGAAGAACCATCCACTTCATCAAAGGGGGAAGAAGAAATCTCCACTTCAAGGATTGAGGGGGAGGAGAGACCATCCTCAATACCGGAGCAAGAAGAACCTTCCACCTCCACCAAAGCAAAGTCAAAAGACCACATTATTTGCTTTGGGTGCAATGAGAAGGGACACTACAAGGACAAGTGTCCATTAGGTAAAAAGGAGATAAATCCTAAACCCAAGTCAATTTCTTTAAAATCTAACATGGGTTGTAGGGAAAAGAAGGAGAAGAAGCATATAAGGTGTTTCACGTGTGGTGAGCTAGGACATTATCACACCAAATGCTCAAGGAAAGGAGAATTCAAGAAGTTGGAGCATTTGAGGAAGTGGAGAAGACGGAGAAGAAGAAAATCTCACATCAAGGGGGAGCTATAAGGGTAAGGGAGGTAATCCTTAACTTTAGACGTAATTCAAATTCCTCCATGCATGTTAGAAATAATGTTAATTATTTACCCATGCATAATTTTGGATATAAATATCATGATAGGGTAGGTTAATAATGTAGATCAAAATCCTAGGAAAGTCATGCATCATGAAAAATCCAAAATATTAGACCTAAAGATCAAGACATTAATCCCAAGAAAGTGAGACATATGCCTAGAAAAATGGGTAGGTCTAGAAATGTCCATGGTGGACATGTTAATTCTAGGTTTAGAAGCCTAGAGAAAGAAAATCAAGCCTTGAGAGCAAAGCTTGATAAATTAAAGAAAACCTAGATAGATTCACTATTGGATCTAAGGGTTTAGGTATGGTGTTGGGTAATCAAAAACCCAACAATGATAGATCGGGTCTAGGATACCGATCTAAGTGCTTCAATGCTATGGAGAAGTCATATGCAGGGGTGTCATATGAATATAGAAAGGGGAAGTCCAAAAATAGCAAGGAATGACATTTAAGGGCAAAAAGGGTTTAACCAAGGATAAGGTGTCTAAGATTAGGTTTGTAGGCCAAGGATCACTGGAGGTACACCGTACACCGGTGTGCCTTGTGTTTATAAATGAGTCACCTAGGGAGGTGACTAAGGCTAAGAGCTCAAGGGGGAGCTCTAGGAGCCAAGTTGGGACCCATGATCAATGGATCTTGGGAGGATTTCTCTCGGAAGTCTAGGTGGACCATGGAGTGTGCCAAAGCATGTGGAGACGATTTGAGTCTCAATCCTAGGGATTTGACACATTGGATTTGAGTATCATACATAAAATATGACATAGGGGTCATATTGAATGGAAGTTAGTTTTTAATGTGTAGATGTCATATAAACCAATGCTAAGGATGCATTGTGATTTGGTATGGGCAGATACATCATAAGGAGGCCAAAACTAGGACTTTAAGTCAAGGTTCAATTGAACCATTTAGATAGTTTTGAGTTTTGTGTCAATCTTGGGATTGGTGATAGATACATTTTTGAATGTATTTTTCTCAAGTAGACACGGGTACCATAAACGTCTCCACAAAATTTGAAATTTTTTGGAGATTTATGGGATTTTTAGTGTATTTCTGAAATTGGGTCAGAAATGATGACAATGTAGTTTTCAGGGTACCAGTCGACTGGTACAGAGGGCAGTCGACTGGTAACAGGGTTTTTGAAGAAAGACTAGCTACTGTATAGTTTTTCGATGGGGATCAATTGACTAGTAACTGTCTTAGTCGACTAGTAACTGTCTCAGTCGACTGATACAGGCTGAAACTGTTTTTCAGCAAATCGAAAAGTGTCTTAATGATGTAAAACAAGTGTATAATCTTATGGGGGGTTAATACACTTTGTTTATGATCATAAAAGGTTAAAGGATCCAATTAGAGGGAGATTGTTGGAGCCCTTTTAATGTGTGGCAAAGGGGGAGAAGTGTTAGGTTTAAGTGGGAAACCAAACACGCCTTTGCAAGAAATCCTAGGTTAAGGGGGAGCTTAGGTAAAGGGGGAGCATTGTTGCATATTTATTAGCAAATGGGGAACCTTGGAGAGGTTCTTAAAAAACTTTTGTAAGTCCAATGTAGGGGGAGCCTTGGAGAGGTTCTTAAAAAATCCGTTTTGGGAAAAATCTTAACTCTTGGGGAGATTTAGGTGTGAGGATGCCTTGTGATAGGATCCATGCTTGTTTGCATTGCATATGCATTGGCGGTATAAGCCCAAAGGTGAAACCTTGGCAACGTAAGTCCAAATGTTTATTTAGCATTGTATTTGCTATTTGTTTTCCCTAACTTAAACGGATTGTCAAGCATCAAAAAGGGGAGATTATTGTAGCAATCTATGGTCCGAAGTGATCATGTATTTTGATGTTTGGGCAAAGGGTTTAAGTTAGGTTCACCATTGTATTTAATATGTGTATGTGAGTGTGCAGGTTTGCAAGATACATATAGACTTAGCTGCATGACTTCGGGCCGGTGAAGGATGGCATGAGGAGACGAGCCGTGGGCTTGTATACATCCGAGGGACCATGGATAAAGCAAAAACGATGAGCCAAGGGAAGCACACTTCGAGGCATACGCGAAGGATGACATGAGGATGAGCCGCGGATTCGTATGCATCCGAGAGACGAGAGCCAAAGTCGAAGAAGGCTTGAAGGCAATAGGTCAAAGCTGCAAAAGAAGTGTCAGCTGAGTCATGAGGGTCCGAGTGTGAGTGAATTGTACTCGGGAAGGGAAACCCTAGATTTAGGGTTTGGGCAGTCGACTGATGCTTGGATCAGTCGACTGATGTAGAGCACTGAAAGATCAGTTGACTGATTTTTCTATGACCTTTACCAGTCGACTGATTCAAGCATTAATCGACTGTCCAAACCTAACCCTAGGGGTTCAGCCCTGAGTACAGTCACTTAGCACTCGTCCTCACCTGACCAACCTAGACCTAGCCTTCTAGCCTCCTCCATCAGCCTCACGTCCCTCAAACGCCTCTCCATCCTTACGTCTTACCTTCTGGAGCTTCCTTCGGCCTCGGTTATTGTTGTCGGATCTTCTTTTACCATGATCCCACTTAGATATTTCTTCTTCGTACCTGTATCCTGTATTCTCACAATGCATATCAAATATAATAATAAACCTAACTTAAATATTTGTCCAAATATCAAAACCTAGGGCATCTAGATTACTCCAACAATCTCCCCTTTTTTGATTTTTGACAACCTGTTCAAGTTAGGGAAACAATAACAATGCAAAAATCATGGAACCTAACCTTAGGCTCCCTCTTCACTTAAGCTCTCCCTTAATAGGTTTTCTTTGCAAAGGTACTTCCCCCCTTTTGCCAACAAATGCTCACTCTTCACCTAATCTCCCCCTTGAGCTTGAATTTCTTGTAAAAGTATGTTGGTTTCCCATTTAAACCTAACACTTCTCCCCCTTTGTCATACATCAAAAAGAGCTCCAACAATATCCTAATTATTGAATTTTTTAACCTTTAATGACCATAAATATTATGTATTAACCACCATAAGATTATACACACGTTTACACTCATTTAGACATATTCCGACTTTGCTGAAAACAATTTCAGCCTGTATCAGTCGATTGAGACAGTTACCAGTCGACTAACCTAGTTGAAAACCCAACTTTATAAAATTATTAGTCGACTGCCCCCTAAACCAATCAATTGATACCCTGATATCAGCTTATTTAAGCATTTCTAACCCCAATTTCATAAATGCACCAGAAATTCTATAATTCTCCAAAAATTTCTAAATTTTATGGAGTCATTTGTGGTACCTGTGTCTACTTGAAAAAAATACATTTAAAAAAATATATATCTCGGATCCCATGATTGATACAGAATCCAAAACTATCTAAATGGTTCAATAGAACCATGACCTAAAGTATTAGTTTTGGCCTCCTCTTGATGTATTTGCCTATATCAAACCATAATGCATCCCTAGCATTAGTTTATATGACATCTATACATCAAATACCAATTTTTATGCAATATGAACCCAATGTCATATTTTCATGCATAAAACATAAACCTAATGTGCCAAAACCTAAAGATTGATACTCAAATCCGTCTCCAAACCCTTTGACACACTCCATGGTCCATCTAGACTTCCAAAAAAATTCTCTCGAGATCCATTTACCATGACTCCCAATTTGACTCTTTGAGCTCCCCCTTGAGCTCTTAACCTTAGCCTCCTCCCTAGATAGCTCTTCTACAATCACTAGGCCACACCGGTGTACCTCCAGTTATTCTTGGCCTACAAATCTAACTTTATTAACCTTGGACACCTTGCCCTTGGTTAAGTTCTTCTTTCCCTTAACTTTAAATAGCTTATCCTTTCCATTTTTGGATTTTCCATCCTTGGCATAGTTATATGTTACCCTAGCATATTTCCTTTCATTTGCCTTAGATGTATCCAATTTGACATTTTTGGGATTTTGACCACCCAAACACATGTTAAGTCCCCTAGGTCCAATAATGAACCTATCTAGGACTCTCTTCATTTCCTCAAGCCTTGCCTTCAAGACTTAATTTTTCAATTCTAGGGTTCTAACCCTAGAGTCAACATGTCCATTTTGGACATTCCTAGACCTATCCATCTTTCTAGACATATGTCTCCCTTTTTGGGATTAATGTCTTGATCATTTATTATTTTCCTCCCTTTAGGCATAGTAGTTTAGGTCTTATTGGGTCTAGCCTTGAGTAATGACTTCCTAGGGTTATCTATCTTGTTAACCTTATTCCTATCATTATACCTAAATCCATTATTATACTTGGATAAATAATCTACATTATTTTTAACAAACATATATGAATTAGAAATTGGATTAAATTTTAAATAAGAGATTACCTTCCTTTTACCTTTGAAGCTCCCCCCTTGACTTGAGCTTCTCTTCTTTTTCAATTTCTTCAAATGCCCTAGCTTCTTGAGCTCTCCTTTCCTTGGGCATTTTGTGTGGTAGTGACCATGCTCACTACACGTGAAGCAAATTATATGCTTCTTCTCCTTGACTCCATCCCTACAACCCACATTAGTTTTTAAAGGAATTTTACTGGGTTTAGGGTTTACCTCCTTTACCTTCTTGAGTGAAGAACATCTACTCTTGTAGTGTCCCATTTTCCCACACTCAAAACACTTGATGTGAGATTTCTCACTCTTCTCGGTAGTTGAGGTTGAGGGTTGAGCTTCCAAGATCTCCTCCACCTTAGATTGTTCTTCTTCCTCCTCACTTGAGGATGTGGACAATTTCACTTCCTTGTTGGTGCAATCGACCCAAGTTTGATCGGGTAGATCATTGTTTTGATGTATGTGTCAATATGATTAAGTTAGGTTTTCATGTTGATTTGATGTATGTGTTTGAGTCTGCAGGACTTGGTGAACCACACATGAGGAATAAGGGAGTGAAGCATCTGAGGGACGAGAGCCGAAGGAAGAGGACTTCAAAGGGAGAGCCGAGGAAGTAGACTTCAAAGGCATGCACGAAGGATGGCATGAAGACAAGCCGTGGGCTTGTGTGCATCCGAGGGATGAGAGCCAAAGGAAGAGAACTTCAAGGGGCAAGCCGAGGAAGTAGACTTCAAGGCATACGCGAAGAATGAACTCCGGAAAAGTTGAGAGTGAACTTGTAAGCAGGGCAGTCGACTCGCAAGGGAAACAGCCGACTGGCACTGTCGTGAGTGTATTGTAGCAGTCAACTGGTATGGGAACCAGTCGACTGATCTTTCTGTAAGGTCAAATAGTAAGTAGTAGTTGACTGGTCAGGGGACCAGTTAACTGGTCTACTCAAAATCCAGCTGTTAGATTAGTCGTTGGCTGGACACCAGTTGACTGGCCCTGGGGGCAGTCGACTGGTGTCTAGGCTGAGCTGTTTGATTAACAACTCTCTCCTCTATTTAAAGAGGAGCTTAAGACTTGAGAAATGTTAGTATTTTTATTGTGAAATCTTTGCTCAAGTGCTCAAGCTCCAAGTCTTCTCTCTTCCTCCTAAACCCTAGTGTTCATCTTGTAAAGAGGAAGAGGATTTGTGAGAGGTCGTTCTTCACCGAGAAGGAGAAAGCATTAGCTAGAGATTGCTGGGTCGTGATCCCCGAAAGATCAAGGGTTCATCCACCTCAAGGACATGCCGTGGAGTAGGAGCAAGCAATCTCCGAACTACATAAACGTTAAAGTGTTAGCATTATTCTAATTGATAATTTAAGTTTCTGCTTGCGCTAACAATTATAGGAAGAAAGTGAATTGGAAGAAAAGTTATTCACCCCCCTCTAGCCGGCACACCGATCCCAACATTCCTCCTCTTCTTTGGATGTTGAACTCGATTCAACTTCCTATTGTTCCTTCTCCTTCTCTTGGACCAATGAGCCCTTATCCTTGGACTCCTCCACTCCTTGTCCTTATGTCGAATTTTCATGTAGAGCTATGACCTTTCTCCATGACTCATAAGTATTCTTGTATTCTCCTATACGTGACACAATATAAGAAGGTAATAAATTTAACACAATTCTCGTTACCTCCTTATCCGACTCCGCTTCCTCCTTTTGATCCTTGGTCCAATATCGAGGTCGGAGGCATTTCCTCTTCTTGTCTGTTGGACCTTCGAATAGAACCTCCAATGCGGTCCAATGATCCCAATCTATTTGGAACCAAGTCTTCAACCGCTTCTTCCAATAATCGAAGTCGTCTCGATCGTATGGAAGTGGGATCCGAGTATCCCATTCTAGCAAACCTGTTAGGATGAATACTAAAAACCTTGCCTTTTCTGTATGAACATCTACATTTTGAAAGAGAATCACAACATCACTGTTTGCATGTTTATATTAGTATATGCATTTCTATCTCATACCTTGCATTGTAGATAACATGGTGTGTGGTGTCACACAGAAGATCATGTTATCAGTTCCTTGCATAGTATAAGTAGAGGCTCACAACTGAGATGGATTTGGACAAACCATCAGGATGGTTATAGTGTAATTTGGTATTGGTTTATCTTTACCAATGAATTACACTAGTGCACTTTGTGTGCATTGAGCAAGACCGACATAGAGGTGATCCAATTTATACTGACTTTATAATTGGATTAGACCTCGGTATATTATGGAGTACATGCTCTGAATCCCAATATAATAACGGACATATGTACTTAATATTTATTTCTTTGATTTACCAATGGGCGAGATTTATTCTATTAAATCGATAGGCCTAGTAAGTTGGTAAATAATATTATTTACATGGTGTGTCATTGATTATAAACGGAATCCATGTCGTGGTGAGTCGGGATGATGATGCCCCCTTGATGAGCTCATAAGGTTCATCATGTTAAATCCTACAGGTGGACTTGGTCCAACATAATGATAAGGATGAGTGGTACTAGTCAAGGAGTCAGAGGTGTGATTAATTAAAATTGTCAGTAATTTAAATTAATCGACGAACATTCGATATCTTAAACACAGGGAGAAATTGTACTCATAATAGGTGGAGCCCATATGTAAATATTGTTGATGCAGTCTGGCCCTGATTGTTGTTTTGGTGTTGACATCGATTTTAGTTTAGGTGGATGATTATTGATTATAATTAAGTCCTGATCGGGGATCAGGCATGGTATGGAAATTCCTAGCTTGGAGGGCTAGGTGTTGGAAAATCCTAATCTGGAGGGTTAGATGTTGAAAATCCTAGCTTGGAGGGCTAGGTGTGTGAAAAGTCCTAATTCGGAAGAGGTGGGTGAAAAGTCCTAGCTTGGAGGGCTAGGTGAAAAGTCCTAGCTTGGAGGCTAGGTGAAAAGTCCTAACTTGGAGGGTTAGGTGCAAATTCTCATCTTGGAGAATTAGGTGAAAAAGTCCTGGCTTGGAGGGTCAGGTCCTAGCTTGGAGGGCTAGGTTTTCCTAGCTTTGAGGGCTAGGTTAAAAGTCCTAACTTGGAGGGTTAGGTGCAAATTCCCAACTTGGAGGGTTAGGTGAAAAATCCTTAGCTTGGAGGGCTAAGGTGATTGGAGCCCCCTGGATCGGTCTGGTGACCGATCAGGGAGTTGGCACGGTGCTCCTTCGTGGATCGGTCTGGTGACCGATCCAGCGATGACTGAACGGTCTGGTGACCGATCAGGGAATATGCGTTTCACCCACTGCTTGGCTCCTGATCGGTCTGGTGACCGATCAGGGAGCAAACAGTGAGGTTGAGTTCCCTTGCTGATCTGCTCCTGATCGATCTGGTGACCGATCAGGATCACTGTGCAGATCGTTCTGGAGAACGATCCAGCGTCGCAGGTTCCTCTCTATGATCGATCAGGACGGAGCCTGATCGGTCTGGTGACCGATCAGGAGGTTGCCTGATCGGTCCGATGATCGATCAGGAGGGTTGGACTGCGAAGCTCAGAAATCGCCCGATAAAGGGGTGGATCGGTCGGGTGATCGACCCACAACCTGGGATCGGTCTGGTGATCGATCCACAACCTGGGATCGGTCTGGTGATCGATCCAGGAGAGTCCAAAGAAATCACGATTTCTAATCGAGCGTTGGGGACCGATCAGGATGGAGCCTGATCGGTCTGGACCCAGCCTGATCGGTCTGGTGACCGATCAGGAGGCGCTCTGATCGGTCTGTTGACCGATCACTTTAATTCAAATTGCACTGTCAGGCGCTCTGATCGCGCCTAACCATATCCGATTCTCTGCTGCTTATATCTGATACTTGATTTGCTGTGTGATATGCTGCTCTAACACTCTGATTAAGCTGCAGGTGACAGGGGAGGATTCAAACACTCAAGGAGAAGTCAATGGAGGCTTTCCTTGGAGCAGGTTTGTCCGTTTTCCATCTCAGGTTGCAACGGCTAGGCTGCAGACTTGAGCTGCCGACTGGAGCTTGGTTGAGGGGAGCTCAGGAAGTCCAGGGAGGGCTCAGTAGTAGCTGGCATTGGCAGGGAAGCAACTGGAGGCTGCAGGAGATGGTGTCACCTGGTGCTGAGTGGAGAAACAAAAGGGCTGAAGAAGGGTTCGCTGCTGTAGAGATCGAGCTCGAGTCTTTGCGAACGAAGTTCTTGCTGCGCCTTTGTGTTCTCCACATCTAGCTTGTGCGTTCTGAAGTTTTCATCACCTTGAGCAACCTACTGCAATCGAGAAGCAATCATCCATTACTTGAGCGCTTGGAGGAGAGAACAAGAGGCTTGGAGTCTGACAGCGGGAAGACACGAGGAAGGATTTCTTGCATGAGATCACCGCTGGGTGGAGCTCAGGAAAGCTTACTGTGTTCTTGTCTTTGCTAAGTGCTTCAGTAAGATCCTTCTTGTTGTTTCATTGTGCTTAAACATATATCTGTGATTGAAACACTGTGGAGAGGTTTCTCCACCGAGAAGGAGGTTGCTTTCAATCCGGTGATAACCGGGGCTTGATCTGTCGATGATCAAGGGATCGCCCACCTTAAGGGCACGCCAAGGAGTAGGGGCAAGTTATCCCCGAACTTTGTAAACCCTCCTTGTTAGCGATTGTGCTAGTTGTGTTTGTTTGCCTTCGTTTTCTGCACTGCTTTGTTTCCTTTGTTACTTCCGATGTTCTACTAACATCACTGAGTGCAAAAATTCGATTAGTGTCTAAGTCCAAGTGATTGACTATATTCACCCCCCCCCTCTCTAGCCATCCGGGTTCCAACAAATATGAGGGTTGGTGAGGTAGTTCAATGGAAAACATTTAGTGGAATGGTTCTTCATTAATGGATCAAGTTTGGATCCATTAGCAGGCCAAGACACAACTCCTCCTTATGGTCCCTATTGTGGCCCTATAAATACCCCATGAAGTCATCATAAAACCAACTTTGGCCTATTATTCTTCTCCCTCTCTCTCACTATTTTTCTCTCTCCTAGGGTGGAAGTGGCCGGCGGCTTGGAAGAGGAGGAGAAGCTTGGTTTTCTCTCTTCTCTCCTTTTCTTCACCACTTGAGGCATGACAGCAAGGAGTAGGAAGGAGTCCTCTTCCCCTTCTTGGTCGGAGCGGGCTTGGGTTGGTGAAGGAGTGGCCAGCGGCGGCAGATCCACGCCTAAGGCTTGCGGTGCCGAAAACCTTCAAGGAAGGTTTTCCGACGGCATTAAGAGGAGAAGATAGCCCTTTTTTCTCTTCGCCCTGGTTGGCAGCAGCTGTAGGAAGGAGGAGAAGGTGGTGGCGACGAGAAGAAGTGGACTTCTTCCTTTGTGTGGCCAGCGGCAACAAGAAAACCTAGGGTTTTATTGGCCGGCGCAAGGAGAAGGAAGAAGAGGCTTTTGGTTTGGTTTGGTGATTCCGATTTTTGGTAGATCGTCGCCCACACGACGTCCAAGAGGGGAGGGTCATACAATAGAATATCAAGAGGTAAAAGAAAAGGTGTAACCTTTCTTTTTGGTTTCTTGTTTTCTATTATTTCATGTGATGATTAATTATCTTTGTTGATTAATTATTGCTTAATTAATTGTATGATAATTAATTATCTTGGACCCCGATAATAAACACAAAAATCGACGATCCGCTCGTCGTCTTTTCCGCAACCAATTGGTTAGGCGAGTTACAAGGTTTGAACTTTGAGTCTGGCTAAGTTATAACTCGAATCAATTGGTACGACGACGAGACGGTCGTTTGGGAGATAGGTCACCATTTGGATTAATTTTTTAATCCGTAGACATGAAGAGGTTTCCCATGAACGACTCGGTGTTCGCTTAGGAAACCTGCCAAGCTATCCAATAGGACCTTCCGAATCCATCTTCCTCTAGTACCTTTGTTCTTCTGGCGGTTAGTCCAACAAGAGTAAACCTTGCTCTGATATCACTTGTTAAGTCTTGATTGATGATCCGGCTAGAGGGGGTGAATAACCCGTTGCCCCAAATGCTTCATTTCTTCCTACAAGTGTTAGCACGCGCAAGAGAAAATACAAACTACAAATGAAAATAATCGCTAATAGAAACTGTTTACGTGGTTCAGAGATAAAGCTCCTACTCCACGGTTGTACGTAAGGTGGACGATCCATATCTATCGGTGCACCAGAAGACCTCCAGCTAGCTCATGTAGCTCCTTGTGGGTGGAAAAACCTCGCCACAACACTTGGACAGACATATGAGCTTGGTAGACTACAAATAAGTTTTACCCAAGCCTATTTCATCAACCTTTGCTTAGCCAAATCGAGCTATCTTAAATAGAGCTTGTCCCTGAAATAGTCGTTACCAGTCGACTGGTGCCAACACCAGTCGATTAGTCCACCCGAACTCAAACGTTACAGCCTAACGTTCGAATTCCAGCCGACACCAGTCGACTGATAATAAGATCTGTCGACTGATCTTTCTGTGATCTTTATCAGTCGATTGATCCAAGCATTAGTCGACTGCCCAAACCCTAAACCTAGGGTTTCAGCCCCGAGTACAGTCACATAACACTCATCCTCGCCCAACCAACCTAGACCTAGCCTCCTCCATCAGTCTCGCGCCCCTCGGATGTCTCTCCATCCTTCATGCCTTGCCTTCCGGAGCTTTCTTCGGCCTCGGTCATTATTGTCAGGTCTTCCTTTGCTAAGATCCTACTTGGACGTTTCTTCTTCGTACTTGTATCCTGCATTCTCACAATGCATATCAAATATAACAATAAACCTAACATGAATCTTTGCCCAAACATCAAAACATAGGGCACCTAGATTGCTCCAACAGTAGTGACACTAGCTTATCTAGTTTGTTAGAGTTTTGTTATTGTTACTGTCGTTATGTATGAATAGTATTAACCCATTTAGTTTATAAAAGTCATGTGGTATAGACTGTATTATGAACAAACAGTGCTATTTTATGAAAAAAAATCATGCTATAAGTTAACAAATCATACAAATGATTAGTTCATGTTCAAGACAAATGATTAGTTTATTTAATAATTAATTCATTTGATGAGATGTGTATAATAGAATTGATCAATGTTGATTAGATTAGATTATACGAATGAAGAGTGGAAACGTAGTTACCACTTGATTTTGTAAATAAATTCTAATTTATAATGTATCAATCATTAATTACATGCATGTAAATTACACAGAATCAATTAATATTATGTTTATTTATGATAAATCTGTTGGTGCAAGTTGCATCAATGATGTTCTCCTCTAAGTGTTTTAATGTTTGACAATAGACTTAAGTCAGTGATACATTAAACAGACAAAGGGGAGTTAAGAGAGAAGTAACAAAGTGGACCAAAGTCCTAGTGAATCTAGGCACTAAGTCCTGATCGAGGATTGGGCACTAAGTCCTGGCAAAGGGCTGGGCACCGAAGACCTGCTCGGAAGGTGGGCACGAAGTCCTGGTCGAGGACTGGGCAAGAAGACCTGGCCGAGGGTTGGGCACCGAAGTCTTGGACTTAGGGTTTGGGCACGAAGTCTTGGTCCGAGGGACGAAGCAACTTAGCTGAGCGATGACTAAGGACAGAAGTAGAGACGGGTCAGGGTTTGGGCGTCTCGAGGTCCGGAAGTATCGGAAGCTAAGCAAAAGTCCACCCGAAGGACTGAGTGGCAACCATCTCCTAAGAGGAGTAGGTGAAAGGCGCGTTCTCGGGGGTGGGAACTTGCGTCGGTTCGACCTAGGGTTTCATGGAAATCCGAAGTCCGAACCAAGTCCTTAAGGCTAATATCGTATGTATATGTGCTTTGTGTTTGTGTATCTTGCAGGTACCAAGAACCGGAGACAAAGCAGGTGAAAGGCTGGAAAGCAGCCAACCCAGGCGCCCCCACTGATGGGGGCGCCCAGATCAGAGTGTAAAACCCAGTGTTGGGTTGAAAGGCTTGAAGCCAGGCGCCCAGTAAGGATTAGGCGCCCAGCCAAAGAAGAAAAGTTGCAGTTTCGTGAAGTAAGCAGAATAGGTGTCTAGTTAGGCGCCCGGGATGATATGGGCGCCCAAGGTGAAAGCTGTATTTGCTGTTTCAAGGTTGAAACACAGATAAGCCTTCACTCAGGCGCCCGGGAGGTCCCAGGCACCCTGGTCAGAGGTTTTATCAGTCGCAGCGAGGTCGGCGCGGGGATAAGGTTTGACCGAGTTCATAGGGGCGCCCCCAGCGTATCAGGCGCCCGTATGAAGCCTATATAAGGGGCTTTGACCCCTCTGCTTCAAACATAACTTCTGAAAGTGATTCTGAGCATTTTGATCGACGACAACGTGCTAAAGACGAGGCTCTACGACCAGGAGGCTCCAGGAGGAAGTGCGCGGCACTTCGGAGGTCCAGATCGGCCGAGTTTCAACCTCTAGTTGTTCGGTTTGCATTTAGTATTCTGTATTTACTTTGCTTTACTTTTGATTGTACTTCTACACTGTAAGACGGGTTTTCTCTGCCTCCGGAAATTTCGGAAAGGAGACTAATAGTGGACTCACACCGAGTACATAGGCCTTGGACGTACTGACCCTGGGGGGTTGGGAACGAAGTAAATAAATCCCGCTGTGTCCTTGTGTTCTTTCTATTTTATTTTCCGTTGCACTAACACTCTGAGTCCAGTACGAACGAAAGTCTTACAAAGTTTCCGAAAAAGTTTTTACGGTCGATATTCACCCCCTAAATCTATCAACGGCACCGTTCCTACAATTGGTATCAGAGCTAGGCCGCTCTTCACCGGACTAACCGCCGACGGAGCAACGACGACAGGAGTTAAGAGGGAGCCCAGGGGTGAATCAGGTACATTTTAATTTTAAATATAAAATTTTAAATTCCATGTTATATGCTAGCTTCACGTGCAGGGAGAGAGGACACTATAAAAATCAGTGCCCTAATCGTAAAACTCGGTCTACACCACCGGCGGCAAAGGGGCACTAGCGCCAGGAGTCCGGAGGAACAAGGACCACATCAGATGCTTCAAATGCTAGAAATTCAGACACTACAAAAATAAATGTCCGGCGAAGGTACGTAAGATTTATGTTCCAAAAATTTTACAAATTCCTGCACTGTCTTTTGATAATTTAGTTAATTTTTCTGATAAATTAGATTTACTACACAGTAAAATTTATATTTTGCATGTCAAATTAGAAAATACAGATATGACTAAAATATCAGAAATTAATTATTTAATTCAGAACATCAATTCAACAATTTCTAAAATAAATTATCATAACTTTAATTCTAATAATTTTAATTCTGATAATTTTAAAATTAATTCTGATAATCTTAATTCAGATAAATTTAATCCTAAGGATAGATCCGAATTCAAATTTGAAAATCCTAAGAATAAATCCAAATTCAAATTTAAAAATCCTAAGGATAAATCTGAATTCAAAAATTTTAAGGATAAATCTGAATTCAAAAATCTTAAGGATAATTCTAAATTCAAAAATCCTTTAGATAATTATGAATTCAAATTTGAAAATCCGTTGTATAACTCTGAATTCGAATTTGAAAATCCTAAGGATAATCCAGAAGTTAATTCTAAAAATATTTCTGGGGATAATTATGAAGATGAAATTCTCCTAGATAATAACTTAATTATAGATAATCTTGAAAATTATTACAAAACTTTAACTAGTGGCCCAAATTACTCCTCCTACTTTGAGGATACTAAAAGATGTAATTTTGAGGATGAGGAGGATATGGAACTATCTAAGATAAAGGTCATACTTAATAAAGTTCACAAAGGTTCAAACAAATTCGAATTGTTAGAAAAAAATTGAAAAGATAGATAAAGAAGAAATAGTGGATGAAGTAGAAATTTTCGAAATAATGAAAATGATGAACTTAAACACACAACTATTAATTAATCATTTCAACCTTAATTATTCAAATTCAAATTAATTAAATCTTAATTAATTAAATTCAAATTCAAATTAAATCCTAATCAAATTAAATTCAAATTCAAATTAATTCAAATTAAATCCTAATTAAATTAAAGTCAAATTAAATTCAAATTAATTCAAATTAAATCCTAATTAAATTAAATTCAAATTAATTCAAATTAAATTATAATTAAATTAAATTCAAATTCAAATTAATTCAAAGTAAACCCTAATTAAATTAAATCAAATTCAAATTAATTCAAATTAAATCCTAATTAAATTAAATTCAAATAATTCAAATTAAATCCTAATCAAATTAAATTCAAATTAAATCCTAATTAAATTAAATTCAAATTAAATCCTAATTAAATTAAATTTAAATTAAATTCAAATCAATTAAATTAAATCTTAATTCAAATTAATTCAAATCAATTAAATTAAATCTTAATTCAAATTAATTCAATTATATCTTAATTCAAATTAATTCAATTAAATCTTAATTCAAATTAATTCAAATCAATTAAATTAAATCTTAATTCAAATTAATTCAAATCAATTAAATTAAATCTTAATTCAAATCAATTAAATTAAATCTTAATTCAAATCAATTAAATTAAATCGTAATTCAAATCAATTAAATTAAATCTAAATTCAAATCAATTAAAATAAATCTTAATTCAAATAAATAAAATTAAAACTTAATTCAAATTCAAATTATTTAAATAAAATCTTAATTAATTTGAACTTAAATTTATTCAAACTTAAATTAAATTAATTAAATCTTAATTAATTCAAATTAATTAATTTCTAAATAATTCAACCTCAATTAATTCTTGAATCCAACTAAAATCTTAAATAACTTAAACTAGAATTAAAATAAAATCTTACGCAAACCGTAATAATTTAATAAAAATTAGATATGTCAAAGTGGGTTGGCATATTCGCGGGTTCACACGACATGTATCAAATCGGGAATTTAATACATTTTTAGAAACTTAATTAAAATACCTTCTGACTTGTTTGACTCATGCATAATTGGCATGTCATGCATTTGCCACTTCTTTTAAATATATGACATGTCATTCATATTTAAATCTTATGCATAATTTAGAACGGCTATAGGAAAAAGAATAATTAAAACTTGAACAACCTAGTATTGGGAGGAGGTGAGATGATAGTACGTTAGGGAAGCCATTTTGGCGGAACTAGCCGAAGCTACCGATCCAAGACCCAAACTAGTTAGACCAAAATCTTTTAAGGAGTAACTTGAAGATGAATTTTCTATAAAGGCTTTGTCAAGGAAAGGGTTGATGATCCAATAAGACTATGACCAAAGAAAGCCTAGTGCCTCGCCAAGACCTGGAAGCCAATTACTGAAAATCAAATTCACTTTACTATTGTTAGATTTGAATCTAACACAAGCTTCAATTAAATCTTAGATTTAATAATAAATTAAGAAAAATGATTCAAGCATCTCACAATGCACCCATAAGGCAACCATGCTTGCTGTATTGAGACATCTAGAATGGGTGAGATGTTAAGGACTAATAAATTGATAAGCATGTTTCAAAATTATTTTTCAAAATTGCTAGAATATTTTTCTAAAAATATATTTTCAAAATAGTGCATGCTTCAACATAATAATGTTTGTATGGAATTCATGTTTGTCTGATTGATTATATATGATATGTTTTCAAAAATTATATCCTTTTAAAAAATTGTTTGGCTCACACAATTAGACACAAGACTCTTAGGACAATACTAAAGTTCCTTAAGGCACTTAGATAGAGTCAAACGATATTGGGTATAGGAGGAGTGTTTTCACTCTTTTAATTTTTTTTTAAAAGACTTTTCGAAAACTGCGCCTTAATTTCTATCACATATGTTTTCAAAAAGGCTTATACTTTAAAAATTATCTTTTTTCCAAATTGTGGTTTCAAAATCTATCTTCCTGAAAATTGGTGTTCATTTGATTTTGATAAACCCTAAAGACACAGAGGAAGGTCCATTTCATGATCTAAAAGGACTCCTAGGATGTGTCAGATTTAGGGGGAGTCTGAGTCAAACTTCTGACAAGTTTTAAATTATTTATGTTAAAAATTATTAGATTATTCTTTTGATCTGAATCAAACCTTAAGACTCAGAGGAAGAGTACTTGTGGTCAACAAGCTTCCAGGACTGAGTCAAGTTTAGGGGGAGGTCAAATTAAAAGAATTATTTAATAACATATTTTCATGAACTATATCTTCAAAATCTTGCTAAAATATAAGTCTTTCAAAATACTATTATTCTATTTTTTAGAATTTTTGTGGCTTATGAAATTATTTTTAAAATAATATTTACTTGGGTTGGAGAATTTCTAGGATACTTAGGAAATGTCCTTGTAGTTAACAAGGTTTCCTAGGATTGTGTCAGACTGGAAAAGAAACCTAGTCAAGTAAAATATTATGTTTTCAAAAGATACTTATATTTTTCAAAGCCTAATCTTTTTAAAAAAGCACTTAATTTTTCAAAAATTCCTTATATATTTTTCAAAAGTACTTGTATTTTTCAAAATATCATTTTTCAAAGCTCATAACATTCTTTCAAAAGTTATGTATTTTCCAAAAGTACTGGCTTTTCTCAAAAAAAAAATTACTTGCAGTTTTCAAAAACTCAATATATCTCAAAAGCATTTGCATTATTGAAATCTCTTTTCTAAATTTTTTTTAAAGAAAATTTTCTTAGATCAAACATTTTTCTTACAATACAAAATAGTTTTCAGAAGTGCACAATACTTTTTCAAAATGGATCTGTTCTGGAAATGTAAGTACTTAGTATTACTATGCTTTCAAAAATTTATACTAAGTATTTTCAAAAGAACAAAATATTGTCATTGTTGGTGCAAGAACTCTTGATTTTTTTGATGTATGACAAAGGGGGAGAGATACGCCTTAAGTTAGAAATTTTTTTCTTTTCTCTTACCAACGGATCAATTAATCAAAATGGTTTCAAAAAGAGGAGAGTGAAAGTTAGAATTTTTTTCCTAGAGGATCAAAAATGGATTTTCAAAATTTAGATCATTTTTTATTTTGATCCCAAGGATAGTAAGTTAGCCCCTTCAACCAATCTAACTTAAGATATTGTCAAACATCAAAAAGGGGGAGATTGTTGGTGCAAGTTGCATTAATGATGTTCTCCTCTAAGTGTTTTAATGTTTGACAATAGACTTAAGTCAGTGATACATTAAACAGACAAAGGGGAGTTAAGAGAGAAGTAACAAAGTGGACCAAAGTCCTAGTGAATCTAGACACTAAGTCCTGATCGAGGATTGGGCACTAAGACTTGGCAAAGGGCTGGTCACCGAAGACCTGCTCGGAAGGTGGGCACGAAGTCCTGGTCGAGGACTGGGCAAGAAGACCTGGCCGAGGGTTGGGCACCGAAGTCCTGGACTTAGGGTTTGGGCAAGAAGTCTTGGTCCGAGGGACTGAGCAACTTAGCTGAGCGATGACTAACGACAGAAGTTGAGACGGGTCAGGGTTCGGGCGTCTCGAGGTCCGGAAGTATCGGAAGCTATGCAAAAGTCCACCCGAAGGACTGGGTGGCAACCATCTCCTGAGGGGAGTAGGTGAAAGGCGCGTTCTCGGGGGTGGAAACTTGCGTCGATTCGACCTAGGGTTTTGTGGAAATCCGAAGTCCGAGCCAAGTCCTTAAGGCTAATATCGTATGTATATGTGCTTTGTGTTTGTGTATCTTGCAGGTACCAAGAACCGGAGACAAAGCAGGCGAAAGGTTGGAAAGCAGCCAACCCAGGCGCCCCCACTGATGGGGGCGCCCAGATCAGAGTGTAAAACCCAGTGTTGGGTTGAAAGGCTTGAAGCCAGGCACCCAATAAGGATCAGGCGCCCATCCAAAGAAGAAAAGTTGCAATTTCGTGAAGTAAGCAGAATAGGTGTCTAGTTAGGCGCCCGGGATGATACGGGCGCCCAAGGTGAAAGCTGTATTTGCTGTTTCGAGGTCGAAACACAGATAAGCCTTCACTCAGGTGCCCGGGAGGTCCCAGGCACCCTGGTCAGAGGTTTTATCAGTCGCAGCGAGGTCGGCGCGAGGATAAGGTTTGACCGAGTTCATAGGGGCGCCCCCAGCGTATCAGGCCCCCGTATGAAGCCTATATAAGGGGCTTCGACCCCTCTGCTTCAAACACAACTTCTGAAAGTGATTCTGAGCATTCTGACCAACGACAACGCGCTAAAGATGAGGCTCTACGACCAGGAGGCTCCAGGAGGAAGTGCGCGGCACTTCGGAGGTCCAGATCAGCCGAGTTTCAACCTCTAGTTGTTCGGTTTGCATTTAGTATTCTGTATTTACTTTGCTTTACTTTTGATTGTACTTCTACACTGTAAGACGGGTTTTCCCTGCCTCTGAAAATTCTGGAAAGGAGACCAATAGTGGACTCACACCGAGTACATAGGCCTTGGACGTACTGACTCTGGGGGGTTGGGAACCAAGTAAATAAATCCCACTGTGTCCTTGTGTTCTTTCTATTTTATTTTCCGCTGCACTAACACTCTGAGTCCAGTACGAACGAAAGTCTTACGAAGTTTCCGAAAAAGTTTTTACGGTCAATATTCACCCCCCTCTATCGACAGCACCGGTCATACAAAATCATGACAACTAAGAACATCATAGCCGAATTCAATAAGAGAGAGAAATTATATGGAGATAACTATAAAATATAACATCTCAAGAAGTTCTAGAAGTTG
This sequence comes from Boesenbergia rotunda, assembly GCA_024364735.1. Lineage (NCBI taxonomy): Eukaryota > Viridiplantae > Streptophyta > Magnoliopsida > Zingiberales > Zingiberaceae > Boesenbergia > Boesenbergia rotunda. The sequence goes on along the minus strand of JAGFNQ010002614.1, from coordinate 68,846 downwards.
TGAATCACTTCATGGAAGAACCTGTTAATGGTTCAATGACACAGCATAAACTTGTTCTTGATGTCTATAAGGCATGGAAGAAAAAAATACTCTACTATTAAGGGTATATTGATTAGTTCAATGGTAGATGACCTGGTATTTGAGTATGAGTCAATACTATCAGCTCATGCTGTCTGAGTAGCTCTAAAAGAAATATAGTGGAGTTAGTTTAAGCAAGCTTCACTAACTGTCAATCAAGTTTGACAGTTGTAAAAATTGGTCAAATGTTATCATGGCCCAACATCTGAAGGAAATGGAGAATATGATTCGAGAGCTAAAGGTTGTTGGTCATGAGTTAACCGACGAATAACTGGTTCAAATAGTTATTCGTTCCCTTCCTAATTTTTAGGAAACTATGAAATAGAACCTTACTCACAGTGAGAATATCAAAACTTTCACTGATGTCTCACGCCATATTAAATTGAAGGCGGAGAGAATAGAATCCACAATGATTTCTGAATAAGCTTTTGTAGCTAAATGTTTTAGATCCAAGAATAAGAAAAAATGGTTCAAAAAAGAAAAAGGTAAGAGAAAAGAAGCTAATGCTACTGCTGTGCAAGACCCAATCAAGAAGAAAGGAAAGAAGTATGGAAAGAAACCTAAAAGCAAGCTGACTTGCTATAACTGTGGCAAGAAGGGCCACTTTTCTTGAGAATGTACTGAGCCAAAAAAGGTAGATCCATGTTTGTCTTTCTCTCATGAGCATTATGTTGCTAGTTCAGTATTGTTAACCGATACTTATCTTTTATGGATTATAGATTCAGGAGCAACAAATCATGTAGCTCGTGATTGAGCTACATATGTGGAGTACTGTCAGGTACCAGTTGAAAATAAGTGGATATATGTGGGAATTAATACAAGAATTGAAGTCAAAGGAATTGACACTTGCAAACTCAACTTTCATGGTGGATATACCTTGTTTCTGCATGATGTCCTGTATGCTCCTGAGATTCGATGGAATCTAGTTTCCGTTAATTGTTTTCTTGAATTGGGTTATTGATGCGACCCAATTAATAGTGTCATGATAAGCCTCAAATTTAGATATTTATAAACTGAAAACCCTTGGCAAGCAAAATTAAAATGTATTGAAGGGGCCTCAGGTCGTATTTTTCCAAGGACTAGTTGTGAGTGTTTGAATCAAGCTTATAAATTATCGTCTGATTTGTTTTTGGGTTTTCAAATAAGATTGGGGGTTTGTTTTGTGAAAATGGATGAAAATGCAGTATGAGATGTAGTAGACTTAACTAAATAGAATCAAACTAGGAATTTGCAAGAATTGAACTTAACCAACTAGGAAATTAAGCAAGTCAACACGAAATTGCAAGATTGAAGGATAAAACTAATATCAATTGCAAGAAGACACTAAATCTGAATTTAACTTCGTAAATGACAGATTTAAACAAGCTGAACATGCAAAACAGGGTTAAATTGTGCAGAGAATTGCCTGATCAGTCGACCGATCAGTAGCTATCTGGATCGGTCAAACGGTGCGATCAGTAGTTGAAAATGGTGAACTGCGACAATTGATCAACTGGAAAATTACAGAACTGAGTTCAGAAATAAAATCTACAACTAATTTACACCAGATCAATTTCTTCACCAGGATTTGCTCCTTGCCGTCACACAAGAATCGAGCTCAGAACCCCCCAGCTCAAGAATTGAACGAAATCAACTTCTGCAATCGGGTTGCTTGGCTTAGTCGTGCGATCTGAAACTTCCTCCGAACTCTTCCCCCTTGATGATTGGAATTGTGAATGGTAGCTCAGGGACCCTCAGAACAACTCAGAGAACCCCTCTGACTTGCTCCAATTGATGAAGAATGGAAACCAAGCGGAGATTGATCGGACGAAGTGAGCTCTCGGTGACACCCTCGCCTGAGCTCCCAGAGATGAATTGATTGCAAACTTCTCGCGAAAACTGACCTAGACGATTTGCTTTGAAATTCGAAGATGAACTGAATCTGGTGGCCGCGCGATCAGATGAAGAACAAAGAAGAAGAACGAAGAATAGCGAAAACTGGAGCAAACGCGACGACGCCAAATTTGATCGAAGGAGCAGTTTTTGTCTGTTAGAAATGGACGACTCTGATCATCCTGAACCCATCCAACGGTCAGATCTGCTTTGATTGAACCCTAAACTCCCAGATCTCAATCTGACGGTCAGATCTACTTCTCCTCAGCTGGGATCACTCGATCTGCCCTGGATGGCTCAAATCTCCCTACCTTTCGAATGGACGGCCCACAGTCTTCCAATGGTTGATCGTCTTGATCTGAGTCCGATTCTGACTCAAACTTGACCCAACTTGACCTAGGTCCATGATCCTTCAAAGCCTATAAAAATCAGATTCAAATTAGATATCAAAACATCTCAAATATGCAAAGATTTGCGATAAAACCCAAAATAGAATTAATCCATGGAACCTAGTGTAAATTCAAGATTAAGCATGTAAAAATTGGATCAAACATGGATTTTAGAGCCTAAATTAACTAACAAAATGATAATTATCAGTTATTCTACGAACTTTTATAGTCGTTGTGTGGAAATGAAAATTAACTCTGTGTTAATTGGATATAGTTATGTATCAAATGACTTCATGGTTCTTGATGTAGAACCAGATATTAATTGTGAAAATAATGGTTATTTTTCAAACATTTCTCTTACTAGCGCAGCTGATGTTAATGATGAAGTTTGGTATGCTAGATTGGGACATAGAGAACAAGAAAGAATTAATAGATTAGTCAGAGAGGGTCTGCTCGGCACTCGTGCTAAAGATGACTTGTCTATATGTGAGCATTGTCTTGCTGGAAAAGCAACTAGGAAACTATTTGGTAAGGCTATTAGGGCCGAATCACCATTGCAATTGATTCCTTCAAATATTTGTGGTTCAATGAATGTGAAGGCTATACATGAAAGTTCTTATTTTATTACATTTATTGATGACTTCATGCGTTTTGATCATGTGTATTTGATTTCTCATAAATCTAAAGCATTAGATTGCTTCAATCGTTATTTGAACGAAGTTGAGAATAATTAGAACATAAGGTTAAAACCTTTTGCACTGATCGTGGAGGTGAATATTTGTCTGATAAGTGCAAGACAATATGTAATGAGAAGGGGAATATTAGACAGCTAACTATCCTTAGAACTCCATAGCAAAATGAAGTTGCTGAAACAAGAAATCGAACTCTTCTAGAGATGGTTAGGTCGATAATGATTCAAGCTAATTTTCCTATTTCCTATTAAAGAGATGCATTATTAGCTACAACCTACATACTTAACTGAGTGTCTTCTAAATCTGTTTCATCTACTCCATATGAACTTTGGTCGGGCAGAAAACCAGATTTGAGTAATATGAGACCCTAGGAGTCAACTGCTTATATTCATGACAAAATCACAAATATGAAAAATTAAGACCGAAGGGTAAAAAGTGTATCTTTGTAAGATATTTTGATATTTCTAAGGGTTATGTTTTCATTGGTGAGAAACAAGATGGAACTATCTCTAAAATAGAGTCACGAGATGCTACTTTTCTCGAAACTGAGTTCCCAACAAGAGTTGAAGTTGATAAATCGATTCCTCTATTTGCAATAGAGGAGGAAGATACTGATCCTTTATCAACGAATCAGGAATCATAGAGGATGTCTGAATCTAGTCAACCTAGTAGGAGTGAATTACCTATGAATGAGTCAGTTTCTCAACAGTCTAACCTACGAAGAAGTAGTTGTCAGATTATTCCTCAGAGAAGGTTTAACATTAAGAATGAGGCATTAATGATTCTTCTAGTTGATGATGAGAAACCTTGAGCAGTTGAGGAAGCATTGAAATGCTAAGTTAAGAAAAAATAGGAAGTTACAATGGATGAGGAAATGAAGTCCATGAGAAAGAATTAAGCATGAGACTTAGTCGATCTTCCTTTGAGCCGAAGGGTTATAGGGAATAAGTGGATTCTCAAAATTAAGAGGAAAGCGGATGGGTCGATTAATCGATACAAAGCACATTTAGTTGTAAAAGGATATACCCAAATTGAAGGTATTGATTTTGCAGAGACATTCTCCCGAGTTGTGAAGTTTGTGTCAATATGTGTCATCTTAGCTATAATAGCACATTTTGACTTAGAATTACTTCAAATGGATGTAAAGGCGACTTTCCTTATTGGTAATCTTGACGAGAAAATCTATATAACACTGTCAAAAGGTTATATAACTGAGGGCCAAGAGAATAAAGTATGTAGACTTAAGAAGTCTATATATGAGCTACAGCAAGCGTCAAGATAATGAAACATAAGATTCAATAAAGTCATTTTATCTTATAGCTTTAAATTGATCAATGAGGATCATTGTGTTTACCTAAAGAAGGAAAAAAAGGAAAATTTATCATTTTATCATTATACGTTGATGATATGTTAATAGATGGAAGTGACTAAAAGTTTGTGATAGAAGTCAAGTCTTGATTTTCATCGCAATTTAACATAATAGATATGAGAGAAGATGAGTATATCTTAGGAGTGCAAGTCATTTGTGATCGATCAAAAAGGCTTTTGGGTTTGTCCCAAGAAGCTTATATCACTAAGATGCTACAACACTTCAATATGTCAGATTGCAACATTGAACAAACACCTACAGTAAAAGGTGTTATTTTGAGCAAAAGTATATCTCCAAAGACTCATGAAGAGATAGTCGATATGAAGAAAAATCATATGTCAGTGTCATTGGTAGTTTAATGTATACTATGTTGTGTACTTGTCCTGATATAAGTTATGTTATAAGCATAGTTAGTCATTTCCAGTTAAACCCATGATCGAGACACTGGAAAGTGGTGAAAAGGATCAAAGCTGAGCCTGAAGGGCTATACGTAAATGCATATTGGGCAAGGGACTTGATGACAGAAAATTCATATCTAGCTATACCTTCTTACTGAATAGTGGTACCATTTAATGAAATAGTAAGAAACAAGTTTGTGTACCGTTGTCGAAATAAGCTTGTGTAACCCTATCGAAATAGGCTTGTGTAGCGTTGTCGACAATGAAAGCTAAGTATGTGACTTGCGCAGTTATTGCACAAGAAGTTATCTGGTTAAAAAGTTCTTGATGCATCTGAGAATTGCTGAGGACAGTGGGAGTCCTATTACAATGTACTATGATAATCAAACTACTATAATTTTTTAAGGATCCCAAATATCATAGCAAAGGCAAATATAAGGGATATTATGGAAAAGAAAAAATAGTTCTTAAAGATATCCCTACACGTACTATGCTTGTAGATCCTTTTATTAAGCCATTGACTAAATAGTCATTACAAGGACATGTGAAGTCTTTGAGACTTCGAAAAATGTAATACAATTGGTTATATAGAAACATCATAATTTATTCAATGTAAATGACTTTGTTGCATTTGGATAAAAGTCTCGGTCAGCATGTTGGTAGGTTGAGATTGGTCTACTCACATGGAAATTATCTCTATTTGTTAAGTATAAATAGAGGAGAAACTATTACTTATGAGACAACTTATGTAGTTGAGGTCGCCATGATAATTATGTCAAGATGAGATCATTTGTGTAATGATCAGAGTAAATGAACCCATAATTTACTAAACCTGTTAAAGGCCAGATTGGAATTCTTAAGTTGAATTTGGATTAGACATTAGGTATGTCTAAAATCTATATGATGTTAAATATTTAAGAAAAATATGGACTCTTTTTGATAAAGAGAAAAATATCATAGCATGTGATTCATACCATATGTGTTATAGCGACAATAAGAATAGTAGGAGAATGGATATTTGCTTCTCTACTATGTGAGACCTTTAAGATTATAAGTTAATCTTAATTTACCCTAAGTGACTATTTAGCTATTTACTTAAAGTTCTAATCAATATATGCTATTTTAGTGTGTATCCTATTGGCTATGGATGATTCTCAATCTCTACTATGTGAGACATTTGAGATTATAAGTTAATTTTAATCTTACCCTAAGTGACTATTTAGCTATCTGCTTAAAGTTCTAATCAGTATATGCTACTTTAGTGTGTATCCTATTGGCTATGGATGATTCAATTTATGGAGAATAATTAGGAAAACGACTGATTAGAATGAATAGATTCTAGTTAAAAAGGAAGATTAAAATTTATTTACGTCCGTGGTACTTATTCACTGGTGGACCAGTTATATTTTTTGTCAAATACTTAAAAATATAATTGTGAATAAATGTATTGATTAGAGATGTTGAACATGCTTTTGACATAATGGTTATATGAGGATTGAGATGTTCATATTGATATAAATGATTAATTTGGGGTAAAGATAAGTTATTGATGTCTCATATTCGTTTTATAGAGCAGCTAAGTTAAGTGTAACATCTTTTTTAGCAGTAATTGCTCAGTATGCTTGCTGTCGCATGAACCATTTTCTCTAAAGTGTGAATAGATTGTTCTTACATGGTCTTTGTGACTAGATGACTGATCCCGGTCTAGCTCACGTGTAATTCGGTCGGCCCGCCTGGCGCCACGTCTGGAGGTGAGATCGGGGTCCCCGAGGTCCTGGTGAATCGAATGGCTCGGGCGAGCAATTGGGATGATATCGCCCAATCTAGCCCGGCATACGCATGGGCCGCGGAAGGCCAATCCTGACCCAGGTACACCTGTCATCGATGGAGGCCCAACGGGCAAGCCAAAGAAGGCCCAACAGAGGAATTCCCGAGCCGGTGAATCCCTAGTCCCCAACCGCCCGACCCAGAAATAGGTTGGGTGTGGCGGGGCCAAGCGCCTCCTAACTCGGTCATAATGACCATAGGGCCAGAATCCACTCAGCGCCACCGAGCGGCGCTCCTAAAAGAAGATGGTCGTAACCCTCAGGAACGTTCGCTCCCTGACACCACACTGGCAGAACTGGTACGTGGTCGGCGCGGAACTGACACACTTCAGGCCCAAATCGCGAGTATCTCGTTGACACCATGATCCTCCTGCCATGACCTCGCATCCCGTACCACGACTACCTACGTTCGCGTCAGGCCGAACGGCGCCTGACAACGCACGTCGGCGAGCCGGCAGTGCCCCTTGCCTTATTCGGGCATGCAACACCTTACCTGCCACTACTGGTCACGTCCTGCCCTGCTCTTGCTTACGACAGGAAGTGGCAGGCCGGGCAGAATCTGCCAGCTCCCTCAGCTATATAAGCCTCTTCGCTCCCCGTCGCACAAGTACGCGCAATAGTGTTTTCTTCCACTGTTCCATTGTTTTCTTGCTCTTCTACCGGGGACTGACTTGACTATCGGAGGGCCTTGCCGGGGACTTTTTCCGACGGGTTTGCTAACGGTCATTCTCTTGCAGATCGAAGTCGGGATCCGCAGCTCGTAGCCCTCGGGGGACCACTTCGCTCTTGGGAATCCACCTCACTTCGCGACAGGATCAATGACCTTTATGGATTGACTTGAATGAGTGGGAGATGTTGGAGTTAGGAAGGTGAGAAGGTGTTCCTTCCCCTTCCAATCCACTCAACTTTCTCCATTAATGGAGAAAGGAGAAGAGTCCTTCTACCCCTATACATATGTGCTTGCTTCTAAGGCAAATAGGAGGTCAATAGAGAGAGCAACTGAGCTAGCAATGAGTGTGCGTCCAAGCAATGAATTCATCGGAAAGACAAGCTGTGTGTGAGGTTTATATAAGGTCAATGAGAAAGGATTTGTCCCGTGTGTATAAGGTTCGTCCGGGTGCACAAGAGAAAGGAGTTATTACGAAGAACATTTAAAATTGATTCATCAAATTACAAAAAAGAAATTTGGTTTGTGAACCTTAAGAGACGGTTTATTTTTCGTGATTGTTTTTCGCCACCAATAAGTTTTTTTGATGCAATATTCTTTTTCAAGTTTTTTCTCCATCATTGTAAATTTTTTTCATTTTGTAGGAATTATTTCTTACCATCAACACGTTGTTATTAATCACCTTTATTATCGCACTCATGAGTCTAAAGTGTCGAGCATCATCAAATGTTCGTACTGTCTCGATGCCATGCGAAATGTGTTACTTGAATCAGTCATCACAATAAATGAGTTAGCGTAAAAAACCCTCTCATTTGAGGATCTATTTGATTTTATAATTTATCTTTTTATAAATAATCGTGACGTGTATCAGGTTTTTTTTATATATAGAAATTGATAGATTGTTAGTCTATTTGGGCTGAATTAAGAAATTGGACTCCAAGAGATTGCTAAATTCGGCCTTTTATTTTAGTTTTGTACCTATTCCGCACGGCACCTTATCTACCTTTTGTTTTTTTTTAAACTACTCGTCGCTCTCCTCCAAGCCCAGTTCAAAACCCTCGGAGGCTCCGCTTCACGTCTCCTCCGATCCCCTTGGCCTTCCTGGGCTCCGATTCGTGGGGGTTTCATCGCGCCACTTTCTTCCGAAGTTCAATCGCTAGTGGTAATCGCAATCTTATCCGGAATATGCGATTTTTTTTTTACGAAAAAAAGAGGATTCTTATTTTGAGTCTTGTTGCTCGTGAAGTATTTTCCCGGTTCAATTTTTTGCATCCTTTTGGTTCATGTGTCATGTCGATGTCTGAAATCTGTAGGACGATAGGTTATGGCGGCGCAAGTTGCTCGTGAATGGACTGGGATCCAACAGTTCCCTGTTGCTACGCAGAACAAATTACATGAAATATTAGGAAAACTACAGCTAGAGGTTCTTCTCTCTTAATATCACTTTTTAATAGAGGATTCTCCTTTATTTTTATTTTTTTTTAAAAAAATAATTTCTATATTCTGTTTGTTTTCTCTAGAATGCAAGCACCTTGACAATTCTGTTGATGGGAAAGGGCGGAGTGGGGAAGTCATCCACTTTGAATTCCATCTTAGGGGAGAGGGTGGCAACTGTTAGTGCTTTTCAGGTTTGTCTTTTTTTGCTTCAATGCTGGTTTAATATTAGTTGTCTGGATACTGTCAATTTATTTTATGCTTTTGCAGTCTGAGGGTTTGAGACCAATGATGTGCTCTCGGACTATGGCAGGTTTCACCTTGAATATCATAGACACTCCAGGGCTTGTTGAAGGTGGATATGTGAACGAACAGGCTATTGAAATCATAAAAAGGTGTGTACCCAATCAATGTTATTACCCAGAAGGACACAAACTATATTTTGTAGGTTAAAGGTGTATGAGTTGCAAATCGCATTTGATCTGAAGAATGAAATCTCAATATAATATCTATAATCTGCTTTCAGCCTCTTCTAGTAATTGAATTTTAAATTCTTGAACTATCTTTAATAATAATAGCATTATGTCTGTAGCAGATAACATGCATAGCTCAGAGGAACCTGTTGCGATTCAGTTCTTATTTCTATTTTGCTATTGTTTTTCATCTTTTCTAAGCATATGATTAAGAATCTTAAAAGAAAATGTGACTGTTATGTGTTTGACTCATTGCAATATGTTGTAATGTTTAAAAATGTTAAAATTATTTATATTAATAAGAATATAATATATAACAGAAGCGTATGCATCAACCTATCCATAATTTTATATATAATATAACTATGTAATATAATACAAATAATAACCAACAATCTATATTGATGTAGAATAACATATCACGTGCATATGATTCAATCCTTGAAAAGTAAATATTGAAGTTTAACATTTACAAGTTCTCAAACCAAAAATGAGGAAAAGAAAAATAGCACAAAAGTTTCTTGAGTCTTTAGCACAAACTAGTGTTTCTATTTGATTTACTTTGATTCAGACTTTTTGGAATGAACCATTGTATATATTTTTGACTTTCCTTAGAGGTCAGCCACATATGGTGCATGCTCAGCCACTTGGACCCTGCCTACTGAATCATATTGTATTGGGCGACCACATATGCATGCTATATGTGATGGGTCCCCTGCAACATATGTATATGAACCCACCTAGATTTAGGATACTGCGATAATGAACTACCTATCTCCTTTCTTTATAATGACGCTCCTTTTTCATTTTCTTTGAAAATTTTTGATTTTTGTATTAGAAGATATATTCTGATAGGATTATTGGTTATTTACATCCTCGTCATGTGTTTAGCCACTTTAACTTGTTGCTTTTATTGTTTCTTCCAAAACAATTCAGGTTTCTATTGAACAAAACCATTGATGTTCTTCTATATGTAGACCGGTTGGATGCATATAGAGTCGATAATTTGGATAAGCAAGTTATCAAAGCTATCACTGACACATTTGGGAAGAGAATTTGGCAAAGGTCTTTGGTTGTTTTAACTCATGCACAATTATCTCCACCGGATGGTTTGAGCTATGATGAATTCTTCAGCAAACGATCCGAAACACTTTTGAAATGCATTCGCTTGGGTGCTCAAATTAAGAAGCAAGAGTTTGAGGTATAAAGTTCTTATTTCTTCTATGTCTTAAAATCTTTACTATTCCTTGGTAACTACTACTGTGTGTCTATTCTATCTTGACAAATTTACAGAACTTAGCATCCAACAACATATTCATCGGCTCCTAAATGATTACATTCTAAATGATATTATTTATTCCTTACTGCAAGTGGTAAATTCATTAAAATAATTAATCTAAAAATGCTTCATCCTAATTTGAATGATTCCTGCCACCTTTGCCTTCATATCAGGCAGTTGCTAACTTGAATTTGCATATGGTTTGACTCAAAGCAATCAAATAGTTATATATTTTATAACTTATCCAACAAGTATCGACTGTCTTCAACGACACTAAGCATAATGGGCATTTCATGTTATCATTCAAATTTTGCAATTGTTTCAGTGGTTTTGCTGCTGCTCGATTTCCAAAAAGAACAATAGTTGTAGTTATTATTGATTATGAGCTCTGTTGGCAAGTTTCCAAGTCTAGCAACGTGCTTCCGTACTTTTCCTTTGATGAATGTATAGGCTTTTCTGTCTGTCTCTGTTTGGACAACGTCTGATATCCTTGGACTTCTCAGGGTTTTATTCTGGTTATATTTAGTTGGCCTAACTCATTCTGTGATGTCACCTAGTCCAAGTTTTTGTACTTAGATACTTTAGGGAGCATTTGATTTATTCCATTTTCTATTTTCATTTTTCAGAAAATCACATTTTCTCATTTTCTAGAGAATGACTCTATTTCATTCTCTAGTTTTCCAGAAAACGCTATATCTTTTTCTGGAAAACAAGTCTAGAAAATGTAAACCAAACACGTTTGCTGAAAAATCGCATTTTCTATGGAAAATAAAAATATAAAACAAGCATATCAAATACAACCTTAGATTTCCGATAGTATGAATATTATGATTCCTTCTAGTATTCTGCCATTTTTGCACCATTTTATACTTTCTTTCTGTGAAGGATCACATCCTTTGATATTTTTCAATTTTTTTTTTCTCTTCCTAGGATTCTCCCATTCCTGTTGCCCTGGTTGAAAACAGTGGGAGATGCAATACCAATTCTGATGGAGAAAAGGTATGTTGAATTTTTTTTCCCCCTATTGTGATTCTTGCCTCATCTTTTACTGCTTGAAGTCAAGACCACTCGTAAGTAACTTGGAATTATCAATGTAGATTTTACCTAGTGGTACTGCTTGGATTCCAAATTTGGTTGAAGTAGTCACAACAGTAAGTGCTAATGGGAGCCAGCCTATAACAGTCGACCAGAAGCTGATCGAGGGCCCCAACCCAAACGAGAGGGGAAAGTTCTTCATTCCTTTTATACTAGCATTTCAGGTCATCTTTGTACATTAGCCTAATGCAGACATAGATGGAATTTGACAATGAAAGTTAAAACTCAGATATGTATCATTCATATTTCAGTTTTTCTTCGTCATCAAAGGTATTCAGCGGACTATCAAGAGAGACATTGAAACAGAAAATAGGCCAGCTTGGGAGACATGGGCTTCGCAGAAGGCCGATCAATTCTGATACTGCTGCTTGCCTCGTATTTTTATAATTTCTTTTCTCTACTTAATATGAAATTATTGTTTCTGGCGGAATATTGGATTCATTTACTAGCTTCAGCTCCTCATGTATTGTTCTACTTTTCTGGACTGCTAAGCAGTCATAATGATTTGATCTGCAGTTTGTACTTGAAATGAATTTTGTTCCCTCTAGTG
>JAGFNQ010002614.1:0-38920 GCA_024364735.1 Boesenbergia rotunda | reverse complement strand
TAGAGCTGCTGAAGGGTTTCAGAATTACTTCTGAGGTCAACCGTTGATCTTTCGATTAATTGGGGGTCATGATGTACTACTAGGTGCCACTCATGATCGTTCTATAATTAGTTGATTATAGACGGCCAACATAAATCGAAAGCCTATTTAGTCACACGCACTACGAGTAATCCGAAGGATTTAAAACGAGTTGAAAATTGGATTTTCCGATCAAGAGAAATAAGTCGAATCTGAGTTAATCAGAGGCGCAACGGAAACTTAAAATGGCTAAGTCTTTTGAAGGCTTATTAGGCGAATTAAATGAGTTTAATTCGCGATGGGTTTGGCTCAGTTTGGCTGGCCAATGAGGGTGCCAACCCTCTTTGGTTTGGCCGGCCGAAAGAATGGGGAGAAACCAATTTATTTGGTTTAATTAATAAAATAAATCTAGCGCGATTTGTTTTATAAATTATGGATAAATAAATTTGTATAAAGAAATTTATATAAAGAAATTTATTCTCTTTTATGGAAATTAAAATGATCCATGGAATGGTTTATTTTAATTTTATAAAATCAATTATGAATTGATTTTTCCATAATAAAGAAACTTTATAAATTTCTTGTAAAATTTATTCCATAATAAAAGGAGAGATATACTTGTTTTATTATAAAGTTAGTTGTAATAAAACTTGGCTTAAACGGAATAATTCATAAGAAAATTTATAGGATAAATTTCTTATGAAAAATTTCGTTAAAAGAGAGACTTGGCAAGGGAGAGGCTACTATATATAGGAACCAAAGGCAAACCTTGAATTCCAATTAATTGAGTAATCAAGAGATTAGTAGCTCCCCCTCTCTCTCTCTCTAACTCTCTCTCTCTCTAGATCCGGCACCCCTCTCTCTAGGGCCGGCTCTCTCTCCTCCCCTAGGGCCGGCGCACATACCAAGGGTGGCCGAGAGCTTCATCCACCAAGAACATCCCGAAGAAGAAGAAGCGGATCGCGACTCCTTCCTTTCCTTCTCGGAATTTAGATTCCGTTTCTTGGTGGTTAATTTCCTTTCTTCTCTCTTGATCTTCTAGTTGTGCCTTTAGAGAATCTAGTAGTTCTCGTCGGCACAAAACTCGTGACTTTGCGAAGTCATCCCGAAGAGAACTCGGCGTGGACGCGAATAGAGGCGGAGCTTCCAAGGGACGCTACGGTTGGATCTCGTCCCTTACTTCGAGTTACGCGAGGTACTAAGTAAATTAGTTTACTTTTCCGTAAAGTTTTAATTTATGATCATGTCCACACATCATAAGGTTGCATGCTAGATACGCGGTTAAAAATAATTTGAGAAATTATTTTATGCTAATTCTTCCGCTGCACGTAAAATTTTAAAATTTACGAACCCGTATCCTTGTCAACATGCACTCGGTCCCAACAGTGGTATCAGAGTCGGTTAGTGTTCGACATAATCATATAATTGTTTTGTGGAAAACTTTGTCATAATCTCAATTTTGGAAAAATTTTCAATTATGGAAACTTTCCAATTATAATAAATTTTAGATTTAAGAATTTCAAAGTTTGGAAATCCTCATGAAATTTCGCAAGCGTTTGAAATATCCTATTTTCTGAAATTTTATAATAATTGTGAAAACTTCCCATATTTGGAAACTTTCCAATTTTGGAAATTTTTATATTTTAGAAATTTTCCAATTTGGGAAATATGTAAGTTTTCTTTGTACCAGAAACTTACAATTATTCTGAAAACCTATTATGAAATCTCGCAATTTTGGGCACTTTCTTTCAAGAAAGTCTAGACAAATTTATGGACAATTAATTGATAATTAAATTTGAATTGGTTTTTAAATTGACAACAAAATTCTTTATTTTGGATTAAGCCTCGGGGAGCCGTCCAATTTAAAGTTAGTTGTTGTAATTTAATTTCCCAATTTTAAATGAAATTGTCATGTTTAATTTGGTTACGCTTCCGAAGCGGACCAAATTGGATTTACGACAAATTACTTTTCTTTGGGTATCTGAGCCTCGGGGAGCCACCCTTAGAAAACAATTTGTTGTAATAAATTAAATCCATGAATAAAATATGATTTAAGAGGTGATGCTCTTACATATTGTTGTCTCCAAAATTAATTAGGAAAATAGTTTCCTATAGAGTTTTCTTAAAAGAGATTTTCATGAAAATAATATGTCGTTGAATTAAGGGAATTGTCTCTTAATTTAATAAGATTTGATTTAGAGAAATCAAAGTCTTAAACATATTATTTCCGAAATTGATTATGACAATTTAGGAAATTGTTTTCCAAAACAATTCCTTGAATAAAGTATGAAATTAGAATTAGGAAATCCGGTTCCTAATTCAATTAATGAGACTTGATAAATTAAGTCACATACATACTTTATTAAGGAAATTGTTAGTCATGACATAATTATATGTCATGAATGTGCTTTGAAAAGAAAGGATGAGACCCAAAACCCCTTACAAAATATTAAGGTTAACACCTTCCATTAATATGGTTAGAACCGGAGTTTTGTTTCTCGCTTGGGTTGATGGACACATCCATGCCCGGCTTGAACCTCAACATGTTCAAACCATGGAATTAGTTTATGAATAATATAGTTGGAGTCAGAGGTCAATCCTTAGTTTTGGTTGTTGGACACATCCAAGCCTGACTAAACGGTTGAATGAGCTCCAACCATATTAAAACTATTTCTTGATTAATGGGTCAGCCTTAAGCTTGGAGCATCGATTTGTTGTGCTACAGCCAAGGTCGATGTAAAGAGAGGTGCAGTTAGGTGCTATGTATATTGTTGCATATTTGTTAATGAGTTAACAACCCAATGATTTATGCAAACATTCAATTAGTTGATAGCATAAAGTGATAGTTACATATATGTGATATGTAATCGGTATATTTACCTACCTTCATAGCTAAGAATAACTTAATGGCCACAGCCATGACTGTTCTTATCTATGGTTGGATATCAACCTATTTGGAGGTGCTCCTACGATCTCCCGAATTGATAAAAAGGGTTATTCAATTTGAAAAATAAATAGGATTTTATTAATGTATATTGATACATTCTTTATCTCACATAAGCTCAATTTGTATTTCTAGGTTAATCACTCGATCATGTCTTCTCTAAACTTGCGTTCCATTTTGGACACCAATAAACTGACTGGGCCAAACTTCATGGACTGGCTTCGAAACCTGAGGATAGTCCTCAAGGCAGAGAAGCTTGCCTATGTCCTTGAAGATCAATTTCCCAACCATCCTCCAGAAGGTGTAACTCCAGACCAGCTAGTGGCCTATCAGAAACATGTGACCGATTCTGAACTTGCTCCCAAAAGAAGATGGTCGTAACCCTCAGGAACGTTCTCTCCTTGACACCACACTGGCAGAAGTGGTACGGGGTCGACGCGGAACTGACACACTTCAGGCCCAAATCGTGGGTATCTCGCTGACACCATTATCCTCCTGCCATGACCTCGCATCCCGTACCACGACCACCTGCGTTCGCGTCAGGCCGAACGGCGCCTGACGATGCACTTCGGCGAGCCGGCAGTGCCCTTGCCTTATTCGGGCATGCAACACCTTACCCTGCCACTACTGGCCATGCCCTGCCATGCTCTCACTTACGACAAGAAGTGGCAGACCGGGCAGAATCTGTCGGTTCCCTCGGCTATATAAGCCCCTTCGCTCCTTGTCGCACAGATACGCGCAATAGTGTTTTCTTCCACTGTTCCACTATTTTCTTGCTCTTCTACCGGGGACTGACTTGACTGTCGGAGGATCTTGTCGGGGACTTTTCCCGACGAGTTTGCTAACGGTCATTCTCTCGCAGATCGGAGTCGGCATCCGCAGCTCGTAGCCCTCGGGGGACCACTTCGCTCTTGGGAGTCCACCTCACTTTGCGACAGGATCAATGACCTTTATGAATTGACTTGAATGAGTGGGAGATGTTGGAGTTAGGAAGGTGAGAAGGTGTTCCTTCCCCTTCCAATCCAATCAACTTTCTCCATTAATGGAGAAAGGAGAAGAGACCTTCTACCCCTATACATATGTGCTTGCTTCCAAGACAAATAGGAGGTCAATAGAGAGAGCAAGCAATGAGTGTGCGCCCAAGCAATGAGTTCATCGGAAAAGACAAGCTGTGTACGAGGTTTATATAAGGTCAATGAGAAAGGATTTGCCCCGTGCGTATAAAGTTCGTCCTAGTGCACAAGAAAAAGAAGGAGTTTTGTGAAGAACATTCAAGATTGATTCGTCCAATAACAAAAAAAAAATGGTTTGTGAACCTTAAGAGACGGTTTATTTTTCGTGATTATTTTTCGCCACCAGTAAATCCTTTGATGCAATATTCTTTTTCAATTTTTTCTTCGTCACTGTCAATTTTTTTCATTTCGTATGAATTATTTTTTACCATCAACACGTTGTTACTAATCACCTTTATAATCGCACTCATGAGTCTAAAGTGTCGAGCATCATCAAATGATCCTACTGTCTCGATGCCATGCGAAATGTGTTACTTGAATCAGTCATCACAATAAATGAGTAAGCGCCGATTTTTGATGAAGTTGAGAAAAAAAACCTTCTCATTTTAGGATCTATTTGATTTTATAATTTATCTTTTTATAAATAATAGTGACGTGTATCAGGTTTTTTTTTTATATAGAAATTGATAGATTGTTAGCCTATTTGGGCTGAATTAAGAAATTGGACTCCAAGAGATTGCTAAATTAGGGCTTTTATTTTAGTTTTTGTTCCTATTCCGCACGGCACCTTATCTACCTTTTGTTTTTTTTTTTTAAACTACTCGTCGCTCTCCTCCAAGCCCAGTTCAAAACCCTCGGAGGCTCCGCTTCACGTCTCCTCCGATCCCCTTGGCCTTCCTGGGCTCCGATTCGTGGGGTTTCATCGCGCCACTTTCTTCCGAAGTTCAATCGCTAGTGGTAATCGCAATCTTATCCGGAATATGCGATTTTTTTTTTTACGAAAAAAAGAGGATTCTTATTTTGAGTCTTGTTGCTCGTGAAGTATTTTCCCGGTGCAATTTTTTGCATCCTTTTGGTTCATGTGTCATGTCGATGTCTGAAATCTGTAGGACGATAGGTTATGGCGGCGCAAGTTGCTCGTGAATGGACTGGGATCCAGCAGTTCCCTGTTGCTACGCAGAACAAATTACATGAAATATTAGGAAAACTACAGCTAGAGGTTCTTCTCTCTTAATATCACTTTTTAATAGAGGATTCTCCTTTATTTTTATTTTTTTAAAAAAATAATTCCTATATTCTGTTTGTTTTCTCTAGAATGCAAGCACCTTGACAATTCTGTTGATGGGAAAGGGCGGAGTGGGGAAGTCATCCACTTTGAATTCCATCTTAGGGGAGAGGGTGGCAACTGTTAGTGCTTTTCAGGTTTGTCTTTTTTTTGCTTCAATGCTGGTTTAATATTAGTTGTCTGGATACTGCCAATTTATTTTATGCTTTTGCAGTCTGAGGGTTTGAGACCTATGATGTGCTCTCGGACTATGGCAGGTTTCACCTTGAATATCATAGACACTCCAGGGCTTGTTGAAGGTGGATATGTGAATGAACAGGCTATTGAAATCATAAAAAGGTGTGTACCCAATCAATGTTATTACCCAGAAGGACACAAACTATATTTTGTAGGTTAAAGGTGTATGAGTTGCAAATCGCATTTGATCTGAAGAATGAAATCTCAATATAATATCTATAATCTGCTTTCAGCCTCTTCTAGTAATTGAATTTTAAATTCTTAAACTATCTTTAATAATAATAGCATTATGTCTGTAGCAGATAACATGCATAGCTCAGAGGAACCTGTTGCGATTCAGTTCTTATTTCTATTTTGCTATTGTTTTTCATCTTTTCTAAGCATATGATTAAGAATCTTAAAAGAAAATGTGACTGTTATGTGTTCGACTCATTGCAATATGTTGTAATGTTTAAAAATGTTAAAATTATTTATATTAATAAGAATATAATATATAACAGAAGCGTATGCATCAACCTATCCATAATTTTATATATAATATAACTATGCAATATAATACAAATAATAACCAACAATCTATATTGATGTAGAATAACATATCACGTGCATATGATTCAACCCTTGAAAAGTAAATATTGAAGTTTAACATTTACAAGTTCTCAAACCAAAAATGAGGAAAAGAAAAATAGCACAAAAGTTTCTTGAGTCTTTAGCACAAACTAGTGTTTCTATTTGATTTACTTTGATTCAGACTTTTTGGAATGAACCATTGTATATATTTTTGACTTTCCTTAGAGGTCAGCCACATATGGTGCATGCTCAGCCACTTGGACCCTGCCTACTGAATCATATTGTATTGGGCGACCACATATGCATGCTATATGTGATGGGTCCCCTGCAACATATGTATATGAACCCACCTAGATTTAGGATACTGCGATAATGAACTACCTATCTCCTCTCTTTATAATGACGCTCCTTTTTCATTTTCTTTGAAATTTTTGATTTTTGTATTAGAAGATATATTCTGATAGGATTATTGGTTATTTACATCCTCGTCATGTGTTTAGCCACTTTAACTTGTTGCTTTTATTGTTTCTTCCAAAACAATTCAGGTTTCTATTGAACAAAACCATTGATGTTCTTCTATATGTAGACCGGTTGGATGCATATAGAGTCGATAATTTGGATAAGCAAGTTATCAAAGCTATCACTGACACATTTGGGAAGAGAATTTGGCAAAGGTCTTTGGTTGTTTTAACTCATGCACAATTATCTCCACCGGATGGTTTGAGCTATGATGAATTCTTCAGCAAACGATCCGAAACACTTTTGAAATGCATTCGCTTGGGTGCTCAAATTAAGAAGCAAGAGTTTGAGGTATAAAGTTCTTATTTCTTCTATGTCTTAAAATCTTTACTATTCCTTGGTAACTACTACTGTGTGTCTATGCTATCTTGACAAATTTACAGAACTTAGCATCCAACAACATATTCATCGGCTCCTAAATGATTACATTCTACATGATATTATTTATTCCTTACTGCAAGTGGTAAATTCATTAAAATAATTAATCTAAAAATGCTTCATCCTAATTTGAATGATTCCTGCCACCTTTGCCTTCATATCAGGCAGTTGCTAACTTGAATTTGCATATGGTTTGACTCAAAGCAATCAAATAGTTATATATTTTATAACTTATCCAACAAGTATCGACTGTCTTCAACGACACTAAGCATCATGGGCTTTTCATGTTATCATCCAAATTTTGCAATTGTTTCAGTGGTTTTGCTGCTGCTCGATTTCCAAAAAGAACAATAGTTGTAGTTATTAGTGATTTTGAGCTCTGTTGGCAAGTTTCCAAGTCTAGCAACGTGCTTCCGTACTTTTCCTTTGATGAATGTATAGGCTTTTCTGTCTGTCTCTGTTTGGACAACGTCTGATATCCTTGGACTTCTTCAGGGTTTTATTCTGGTTATATTTAGTTGGCCTAACTCATTCTGTGATGTCACCTAGTCCAAGTTTATGTACTTAGATACTTTAGGGAGCATTTGGTTTACTCCATTTTCTATTTTCATTTTTCAGAAAATCGCATTTTCTCATTTTCTAGAGAATGATTTTATTTCATTCTCTAGTTTTCCAGAAAACGCTATATCTTTTTCTGGAAAACAAGTCTAGAAAATGCAAACCAAACACGTTTGCTGGAAAATCGCATTTTCTACGGAAAATGAAAATAGAAAACAAGCGGACCAAACACAGCCTTAGATTTCCGATAGTATGAATATTATGATTCCTTCTAGTGTTCTGCCATTTTTGCACCATTTTATACTTTCTTTCTGTGAAGGATCACATCCTTTGATATTTTTCAAAATTTTTTTTCTCTTCCTAGGATTCTCCCATTCCTGTTGCCCTGGTTGAAAACAGTGGGAGATGCAATACCAATTCTGATGGAGAAAAGGTATGTTGAATTTTTTTCCCCCTATTGTGATTCTTGCCTCATCTTTTACTGCTTGAAGTCAAGACCACTCCTAAGTAACTTGAGTATCAATGTAGATTTTACCTAGTGGTATTGCTTGGATTCCAAATTTGGTTGACGTAGTCACAACAGTAAGTGCTAATGGGAACCAGCCTATAACAGTCGACCAGAAGCTGATCGAGGGCCCCAACCCAAACGAGAGGGGAAAGTTCTTCATTCCTTTTATACTAGCATTTCAGGTCATCTTTGTACATTAGCCTAATGTAGACATAGATGGAATTTGACAATGAAAGTTAAAACTCAGATATGTATCATTCATATTTCAGTTTTTCTTCGTCATCAAAGGTATTCAGCGGACTATCAAGAGAGACATTGAAACAGAAAATAGGCCAGCTTGGGAGACATGGGCTTCGCAGAAGGCCGATCAATTCTGATACTGCTGCTTGCCTCGTATTTTATAATTTCTTTTCTCTACTTGATATGAAATTATTGTTTCTGGCGGAATATTGGATTCATTTACTAGCTTCAGCTCCTCATGTATTGTCTACTTTTCATGGACTGCTAAGCAGTCATAATGATGATGTGCAGTTTGTACTTGAAATGAATTTTGTTCCCTCTAGTGTTTGACAAAAGAATTCTTCTGCTTTTTTTTTTCTCGTCTTAGCTTTAATGAGTGTTATCATACCCAAAAAAAAAAAAATCATAATCTTCGTAAACCGGGGACTGAAGTGCGAACTGATTTTCTATATAGAAATGATTTGCATCGTAAAAATAAATATTTTAATGAAAATTTGATCGTTAATCAATGATACGTTCGATAGTTGATCGACATCATCGGTGGTTTTTGATTGTCGTCCTGATTTAAACTATACCTTGGAGGAGGTGAGTTCGTCAGCATCGTCGGTAATTATAAACCTGTCGGGATCGATGGTGAATAATATGATATCGTAATTGCGGCAATCTTCGATGAGTTCATCGTGCTTTCAAAGTATAGTTTGGTTCGAGATGGCGGCCAGAGGCCACCGACGGTGTCCGATCGGACGTTGAATATGCTATCGATTAATCCAATTTTTTATTCAGGCATTCCTTTTACCTTGTATATCATTATTTTTTTTCTAAAATTGGACGGTTGTGATTTACTGAATAAACGGATCCGACTTGGTCACGGTGTGAATTATTGGCCCAACAATGAAGTGCAAAATGCCCAAACTAACTTGTGCAACTAGCCAATCTCAACTGTGCAACTGTCAGATGATCGCCACTGTCAGAGCTCATTTAGTTAAAATCGGACAAATAATTTTTTTAATCAATCCAATCGAACAAACATTAAATATGGATTAATTTAATCTCTCAAGTGACCAAAATTTTAAAAATAAATTAATTAAATTTAGATTTTATTTAATTAATTATATTTTAAATAAAAATAATCAAATTAATATTTTTTTCAATTTATTTGGTTTAATTGAATTTTAAAATCATTAATCGAAAATCGAAAAAAAAAATAATTAAAACCAAACAAAATTTTTAAATTGGGTGGATTTAGTTTAGTTACTTCGGCGTTATCACTAACTACTAAGTGATACAGAATTCCATCGCCAATGATGGTACAAGTCTCCACTACCACTAGTCCTCTTTCTCTGTCTCGGAGGCTTCCGTCCCCTCCATGAAGTCTTGCATTGCCCTCCTTCCGATCGTCCACGACGCCTCCGGTAATGGATCGCCTTTTTTTTTATATACTTTGTCTACGATGCCTCCGGTAATGGATCTGCCGATCCAACAGAGGGGAGGCAGGTTCCTCATCCACTGGAATTCTGAGTGAGATATCTGGCTAGGGCGCGAGGCACTGCACCGAACGAGTTCCTCCGGACCACTCGATCCTACACTAGGAGGATCAGGGAAGGCGAGAGCCGGCGAGATCTGCAGCGATCGAAGATGGAGGTGAATGAGTACGCTGTCCAGGCTTTACGTATCTGACGTCATTGGTAGCTTTCTAATGGGATGTCGGGGAGATTTCGGAGGCCCGCAAAGTGTTGGAGAAGGATCCCGATGCCTCTTTTTCCTCATGTCTCGATTCCTTCACCGATGTCAATGGAGGTGGTAAATTGACACTAGAGGAGTCCAATGTAAGGTTCCAGATCTCTTAGCACTCGGTGGCGCCAATCAGGGATCCGCCGCAAGATTGTGACCTCGAGCAGAAGCAGTCGAAGAGCTCATTCTCCATCTCAGAGAGCATAAGTGCTCTGAGCTTTCATCTTCGTCGCCCCTTGTTTGAGATCCAATCAGGATCCACCACGATCTCTCGGAATTCGCTTGCTCCGTGCGGATCTCAAACAAGGGCGATGAAGAGGAAAGCTCAGACGATGGATTCATCAATATTAATTATTCATCTTGAATGTGCAAATTTAGGGTCAAGCTTTGTACTGAACTAAGATGACTCGTGTGCGTGAATGACCTACGCGCATCGAATGCCGGACCGGTCGGGACAAAATTTGTCCAAGCGAATAAACCAACATTTTGCCATCTGAGAATTTTTTTTGCTTAAATATAACGGATGCAATAACTGTTGACCTGCGAGCTTCGAATGCCGGACCAGTCGAGACAAAATTTGTCTAAGCAAATAAACCAACGTTTTACCACCTAAATAATTTTTTATTCAAATATAGCAGATGTATTAACGGTTGATTAATGCATGTAACCTCCAGACGTATGAATTTAGATGGTTAATGAGCAATAAATGTCGTTAATTCGGTTATTAATTGCTACATAGGTCTAAGCCCTATATAAAGAGGTTGTGACCGAAAATAAAAAATATAGACAGAGCAATAATTGTCTTCCACCACGTTCCGAAAGTCTTTCGTGTATTCCCCGCTCGGTGGATTACTCGTGGTAGCAATCGGGTACTTCTTCAATTTCCCACGAGCAACCAGTACTTCATTGTGTTCGTGGTTTCGCTGTTGTATGATGGGAAACAGATATCCATCGTAACTGTTGGAACTTGGATGGCTAGAGAGGGGGGGTGAATATAGCCAGACATCGAACTTTAGCACTTATCGATTTTCTGCAACTCAAAGGTCAGTAGCACAGCGGAAGCTAAAGGAAAACAGAGTATGCAGAAATGAAGAGCAAACCAAAACGCTAACAAAAGGATTTACAAGGTTCGGGGATAACTTGCCCCTACTCCTTGGCGTGCCCTTAAGGTGGGAGATCCCTTGATCGTCGGCAGATCAAGCCCCGGAAAATCCGGATAGTAAGCAACCTCCTTCTCGGTGGAGTAACCTCTCCACAGCGTTTCAACAAAGATAGAGTTTTAACCACAATGAAACACAAGAAGGATCTTACAGAGCACCTAGGACAGCAAGAACTCAGACAAACTTCTCCCGAGCTCCACTCATCGCAGATCTCACGCAAGAATCCCCTTCTTCGTGTCTTCTCGCTGATGGACTCGCCAAGCTTTCTGACTCTTCTTCCCAATGCTCAAGTAACAGTTGGTCGCTTTAAAGATTGCAGTTGCTTGCTCAAGATGATGGAACAACAGATCGCACAAGCAAAGTGTGGAGAACTGATCACGCAACAAGAACTGAACTCAGCAAGCTCTACCCAGCTCTTCTCCGCTACGCAGCTTAAGTCTCTTCACTGATCACCAGGTCACCATCTCACTGCAGCCTCCAGCTGCTCACCTGCAACACCCAGCTACCACTGAGCTTCCCTCAGCCAAGCTCCAGTCAGCAGCTTCAGTCTGCAGCTCCAGCCGTTGCAACTTGAGATGGCAAATGGACAAACCTGTTCCAAGGAAAGGCTTCCATTGACTCTCCTTGAATGTTTGAATCCATCCCTGTCACCTGCAGCTTAATCAGACCATTAGCAAAGCATATCACACAGAGAATCATGCATCAGAGATTAAGAGTAGGGAAATCAGATATGTTCAGACGTGTTCACAGCGTCTGACAGTGCATTTTGAATTAAAGTGATCGGTCACCGGACCGATCCAGAGCTTGTGGGTTGGTCACCAGACCGATTCACTGCTTTGCTGGGACTCCCAGCTTTCGCGGCGACACAGGCCTGATCGGTCACCAGACCGATCAGGCTGTGACCTGATCGGTCACCAGTCCGATCAGGATAGACACAGACCGATCAGGCTCAGGCCTGATTGGTCACACTGTGAGAAAACCGTAATCGCGGACATCAGATCCTAGGTCGTGGATCGGTCACCGGACTGATCTAGGAGCTGATCAGCGGGGGAACTTAACTCACTATGTGCTCCCTGATCGGTCACCAGACCGATCAGGAGCCAAGCAGTGAGGAAACTGCCTGCTCCCTGATCTGTCACCAGATCGATCCGGAGCAGAGCAGTAGGGGAACTCAACTCACTGTGAGCTCCCTGATCGGTCACCAGACCGATCAGGAGCCGAGCAGTGAGTGAACTGCACCCTCCCTGATCAGTCACCAGACCGATCAGGTGCCGAGCAGTAGGTTCCCAACCTCACTATGTGCTCCCTGGTCGGTCACCAGACCAATCAGTCATCGCTGGATCGGTCACCAGACCGATCTACGAAGGGGCAGCGTGCCAACTTCCCTAATCAGTCACCAGACCGATCCAGGGACTCCAACCTAGCCCTCTAAGCTAGAATTTCATCCAACCTAGCCCTCCAAGCTAGGACTTTTTCACCTAACCCTCCAAGTTGGGACTTTTCACCTAACCCTCCAAGTTAGGACTTTTCACCTAACCCTCCAAGTTAGGACTTTTCACCTAACCCTCCAAGCTAGGACTTTTCACACAACCCTTCAAGTTATGATTTTTCCACACCTAGCCCTCCAAGCTAGGATTTTTCACACCTAACCCTCCAGGTTAGGACTTTTCCACACCTAGCCCTCCAAGCTAGGATTTTCCACACCTAACCCTCCAGGTTAGGATTTCTTCACACCTAGCCCTCCAAGCTAGGATTTTTCACACCTAACCCTCCAGGTTAGGATTTCAATCACTCCGTGCCTAATCTCCGATCAGGACTTAATCATAATCATAATCATCAACCTAAACTAAAATCGATGTCAACACCAAAACAACAATCAGGGTCAGACTGTGGTCAGACTGCATCAACAATCTCCCCCTTTTTGTTGTTTGACAACCCGATTTTAAGTTTAGGGATTCGAAATCAATTTTCTCAAATTTCAGAATCATAGGGGAGCAGGGTCCTCCCCCTACAACATGATCATCCTAAATTTAACCAACCACACTCTCCGCCTTTGTCGAATATCGAAAAGGGTCTAGAGGGGCTGTTAAGTATAACCATACTCCCCCTCAACCCTAGGAGTTTCCCAAAACAACAAAGGATATGAAAAGTTTGAGGGCATATGAAAACATATGACAAAGATAAGGCATGGCAAAACAAGCATATGTATCATATGTACATGGAGCATAGCATAATCATACGTAACAAGGCATACATAACGATAGCAATATTTTGAGCAATCATATAAGCCAACAATAACCATGGCAAAGCATAATCATAGCAATCATATAAAGCATGACAAAGCATAATCATAGCAAAAGCTAGTCATAGAAGTAAGGCATGAAACATAGCCTGAAAAGTCAACAAAACCAAACAAATAAATAGATGCATATCAATGCATCACAGTCACCATCAAGCCATAATAGGCAAATAGTCAGGTAGTCAAATCACAAGCAGATACAGAGTATATCAATCGTCAGCGGGGGGATCAGCATCCTGCATAGGGTCATCCACATCATCAGGAACAACAGACCCTAGTGCAACACTGTCGGAGGGTGCATCTCCCGGAAAGGTGTGTCGGCGCCACTCATCATACTAGGTCTGTTGCAGCGTACGGACCCCGGAGACATCAGACTCCACCGTGGTCAATCTACGATCGAAGGATCGAAACTGCGAGCGGACCTCCTCGCGATAGAGCTCTCTCACGTGAAGATCATGCTGGATCATCTGATCCAGCTCAGAAATTTGTCATCGTAGGTCCGGGTCTGGCTCATAGTCATAGTCAGCAGCAGCAGCAGTGGGAGCCTCCTGAGGTGCAGCAGCATCTGCTGGTGCCTGAAAGTGTGGACTCCTAGGAAGCTCGCCAAGACCCCTCCCGTCCTTCCAAACCAGAGTCTCATCGTGATCCCGTATGATAATGCCGGACTTGGCAAATGCCCGCTGGCCAAGCCTGCAATCCTGTCGGACCATGGGCACTGTCCTGCCCTTGGTGACATCAACACCTACTGACATAAGCTAGTCGGTGATGACATGACCAAATGGCATATAGACTGTGCATCGACTCGACTCTTTATAGGATAAGATGGACTGAAAAATATTCTCCATGATATCAAAGTCCATGCGGCGGTGCATACCATAGAGCATCAGGAAATGATAGGGTCGGATCTCGGCTAAGGGCTTGGAAGTGATCGGCAGGATAAAGTTTGTGATGATCTTGAACAGAATGTAATCGACAGGGGGGAGACGGAGTGCTGCAAAAGTCGGAAAAACAGGACCCAACTCATCAAGCCCGGCTGGGAGGGGATGTCCAAAGAAATGCTGATATATAGAGTTGGGGGTGACATCCGCAAAAGGAGCCAACAAAGGGTCAGGGAGCTCAGGATAGATAGAATATAAGTTAGGCGATCGTCGACCGCCTAGATACTCTGCCAGGATCTCATAAGAGAAATCTAGATTTCTCTTTGCTACGCGGGTGGTGAATTCAAAACCTCCTTGAGGCCCTTGTTGAAGGTTGTTGTAAAACTCCGAGACAAGATCATAGTTTATAGTCCTTTCGAGGGAGAGGAGAAAGCCAAGGTTGTAGAAAGTGATGATCTCCACAATGGATGGACAGTGTTCAGCCAGGAAGGGTCCATCAATGGACCGGCAGGAGAGTAACTTGAAGGTGCGGGATTGAAAGGCCTGTTCACAGGCAGCATTGGGAAAACGAGAACTTGAGGAAGGCTGAGGCCTTTGGGAGGGCGTGGATGAAGAAGGGGCTTTGCCCTTTGAGCTGCCCTCCACTGGTTCTTTCCCTTTGGATGACTTTCTAAAGGATTTAAAGAATTGATCATAGAAGTGAACACATAAGTTTGATCAAGAACACAGGATTTGATTTAATCAGTGGGACTAGATACAGTCACGACACCAAGTTGATACAAATCAAAGGATCACAAAAGGTAAGAGTTGATCAAAAATTAAATAACAGAGAGATGTGATAGAGTTTAGGTCATGGCATAAGCAAGGTCACGACAAACACCACAAGATAAAACTTTGATTAGCACAACCACATCATTGATGAAGTAATCTCTAAGATAAAATGAAACAAAAACTTACTTCGGTGCCATGGACGATTTGTTTGGAGAAAACACTCTCTGAAACTTGCACAAGAGAGAATCGCAGCGCAGGCGAAGCTTGCGACTGGCAGTTGCTGAGAACACCAACAGCAAGCAAAAGGACTCTCACGCAGAGAGGAGATCGCGAGAAACCACGCGCAGGGAAGAAGGAGACGCAGGAAGAGCTCTCACACAAGATGAGGATGCGCAAGAAGTGAGTTTCGGCGCTAGGGCTTGGGAGTAAGGGAATACACGAAGTTAATCGGTTGGTGGATCGGTCCACCAACCACAATTTAATGCAATTGAACGGATCACCGTTCGATCTGAGTGCGCCCAGACCGATCAAGCTCTGGCCTGATCGGACTGGCCTGGTCCTGATCGGTCGGGTGACCGATCAGGAAGGCTCCTGATCGATGGGCTGATCGATCAGGAAGCGAACAGTAGGGTTGAAGGGTATTCTGGAAGCCCCTCTGATCGGTCTGTGGACCGATCACCACAGGATACCAGATCAGTCCGGGGACCGATCCAGGCTAGCACAGAATGTTTAGACAAAATTTCACAAAGTCTCTGTGACCCCTCTGATTGGTTTGTGGACCGATCATCACATGGGGGAGCCAGATCGGTCCGGGGACCGATCAACCCTACTCCTGATCGGTCCAGTGACCGATCAGGGTTCCTGATATTCCCTGATACGATGTGAAACTTTCAGTTTCAGACTTCCCTTCGATTTCTGAGAAGATCTAATGAAGTTTATCGATCTTAGAAGTGATTCCTTGACTAAGATTGATCCCTGAAGGAGGGTCAAAGGTCCTTAAGGATTTGACAAATCACTTTGCTCCACCCAAGTGGAGTCAAACTCAATCAACAATCATTCAAGCAATTTCAAGCAAGTTTGTATCAACTTCAAGTCTCCAATCAAGTTTCCTTGATTGGAATGTCCAAGAATGATCATGGAGCCAAGTACACATGTGTTATGCATTGGTTTTCTCCGTACTTGGTCACCAAAGTGATTTTTATCTCGTCAACT
This sequence comes from Boesenbergia rotunda, assembly GCA_024364735.1. Classification (NCBI taxonomy): domain Eukaryota; kingdom Viridiplantae; phylum Streptophyta; class Magnoliopsida; order Zingiberales; family Zingiberaceae; genus Boesenbergia; species Boesenbergia rotunda. The sequence goes on along the minus strand of JAGFNQ010002614.1, from coordinate 22,599 downwards.
TAATTTCTCAAGGGATGCATTGACATTTTGAGAAATCAAGTTGATCCTAGCATCTCACCCCATTTCTAGCAAACAAAAACGTTTTGGTAAACCTTATAGTTTGTGTGAGATGTCCCCAAAGTTACCCAATTGTATCCCAACAATTAGAAATAATCATGAAGGGTTTTGAATGGTTTTTAAATCCTATGAGGTGTGACACATTCCCAACTCCCTTCTTAAGAAGCTAAACTCATTTTCGGGGAGTGGTTTAGTGAAAATGTCAGCTAGGTTTGATTTGGACTCTACATGTGAGAGTACAATGTCTCCTCTAGCAACATGATCTCTAATGAAGTGGTGACGCACTTCAATATGCTTAGTTCTAGAATAATGGACTGGATTCTTTGTTAGGTTAATTGTGCTAATGTTGTCACACAACACTTGCACACCTTTGTAGCTTAATCCATAGTCCTCTAAAGTATATATCATCCACAACAATTGTGATACGCTCTCTCCCATGGCGATATATTCTGCCTCGGTCGTGGAGAGAGCAACACAATGTTGCTTCCGACTTGACCAACTAACTAGAGATGATCCTAGGAATTGGCAACCCCCACTTGTGCTTTTCCGATCCAACTTACATCCAGCATAATCGGAATCGGTATAGCCAATTAGGTCAAATGATTTGGTACGGGGGTACCAAAGACCAACTCCAATTGTGCCCTTAAGGTATCTCAGAATTCGTTTAACCGCAATTAGATGAGATTCCTTGGCACATACTTGATACCTAGCGCACATACCCACAGCAAAAAGTATATCAGGTCGACTAGCTGTGAGGTATAGCAGACTACCTATCATGCTTCGATATTGAGTCAAATCAACAGGTTTATCACTCTCATCATTGTCTAATCTTGCGTTTATAGCCATGGGAGTGGTTACCTCTTTCGACTCACTCATATTGAATTTTTAAAGCATCTCTTGAGTATACTTTGATTGGTGCACATGGATTCCGTCGCGAATTTGCTTGATTTCAAGTCCAAGGAAGAAAGTCAACTCTCCCACTAGACTCATCTCAAATTTGTTGATGCAGTCTGACCCTGATTGTTATTTTGGTGTGGACACCGATTTTAGTTTAGGCTGATGATTATGATTATGATTAAGTCCTGATCGGGGATTGGGCATGGTATTGAAATCCTAGCTTGGAGGGCTAGGTGTTGGAAAATTCTAGCTTGGAGGGCTAGGTGTTGAAAATTCCTAATTCGGAAGGGTTGGGTGAAAAGTCCTAGCTTGGAGGGCTAGGTGAAAAGTCCTAACTTGGAGGGTTAGGTGAAAAGTCCCAACCTGGAGGGTTAGGTGAAAAAGTCCTGGCTTGGAGGGTCAGGTCCTATCTTGGAGGGCTAGGTTGGGTGAATCCCTAGCTTGGAAGGCTAGGTTTGAGTCCCTGGATCGGTCTGGTGACCGATCAGGGAAGTTGGCACGCTGCTCCTTCGTGGATCGGTCTAATGACCGATCCAGCAATGACTGATCGGTCGGGTGACCGATCAGGGAGCACACAGTGAGGTTGGGAACCTACTGTGCGGCTCTTGATCGGTCTGGTGACCGATCAGGGAGTGTGCACTTCACCCGTTGCTTGGCTCCTGATCGGTCTGGTGACCGATCAGGGAGCCCACAGTTGGGTTGAGTTCCCCTGCTGCTTTGCTCTGGATTGGTCCGGTGACCGATCAGGGAGCGTCCAGTAGGTTTTGGGAACCTTACTGATCTGCTCCTGATCGGTCCAGTGACCGTTCTGGATCACTATACAGATCGTTCCGGAGAACGATCCAGTGTCGCGGACTCCGTCTTATAACCGATCAGGCTGGAGCCTGATCGGTCAGGGAGCCACCTGATCGGTCTGGTGACCGATCAGGCCTGTGTCGCCGTGAAAGCTGGGAGTCCTAGCAAAGCGGTGGATCGGTCTGCTGACCGACCCACGAGCCCTGGATCGGTCCAGTGACCGATCACTTTAATTCAAATTGCATTGTCAGACGCTCTGATCGCGTCTGAACGTATCTAATTCTCTGCATTCGATCTCTGATACTTGATTTTCTGAGTAATATACTGTGCTAATGCTCTGATTAAGCTGCAGGTGACAGGGAAGGATTCAAACACTCAAGGAGAGTCAATGGAGGTCTTTCCTTGGAGCAGGTTTGTCCGTTTTCCATCTCAGGTTGCAACGGACGCTGGCGCTGGCTGGATCTGCTGACTGGGGCTGGTCTGAGGGAAGCTCAGGGAGTCCAGAAGAGCTCAGTAGTGGCTGGTGGTTGTAGGTGAGCAGCTGGAGGCTGCAGAGAGATGGTGTCACCTGGCGCTCAGTGGAGAAACAAAAGGAGCGGAGTGAAGAAGAGCAAAAAAAAAAGAGTTTGGAAAAACGACTTCTGGCTTGAGTTCTTGCTGCGCGATTGTCTTCTCCACACTTTGCTTGTACATTCTGTTTGTTCCATCATCTTGAGCAAGCAACTGGAATCTTGAAGCAACCATCCCTTGCTTGAGCACTTGGAGGAAGGAACAAGAGGCTTTGAGTCCAACAGCGAGAAGACATGAAGAAAGGGGTTCTTGCGTGAGATCGTCGCTGGGTGGAGCTCGGAAGAAGCTTGCTGTGTTCTTGTTTGTGCTAAGTGCTAAGTAAGATCTTTCTTGTGTTTCATTGTTCTTAAAACTATATCTTTGATTGAAACGTTGTGGAGAGGTTACTCCACCGAGAAGGAGGTTGCATTTTATCCGGTGTTCACCGGGGCTTAATCTGCCGACGATCAAGAGATCGCCCACCTTACGGGCACGCCAAGGAGTAGGGGCAAGTTATCCCCGAACCTTGTAAATCCTCTTGTTAGCGTCTTGCATTTGTGCTTAGCTTAGGGTTTTAGTTTTCTGTATACTCTGTTTCTATTCTTTCCGCTGTGCTACTAAACGGTTTAAGTGCAGAATTTTGATAAGTGCTAAAGTTCAAGTGATTGGCTATATTCACCCCCCCCCTCTCTAGCCATCCGAGTTCCAACAAAATTCACTCTCCATGTGTCCAATGAACTCATTTAAATAGCCCTTGTTGTTTGACCCACAAATTATGTCATCGACATATACTTGGGCTACAAAAATATTGTTACCATCAATTCGTAGAAACAGTGTAGGGTTTATTTGGCCTCTAACAAAGCCTTTTTCAATTAGGAATGTTGACAACCGCTCATACCAAGCTTGGGGTGCTTGTTTAAGGCCATAAAGTGCCTTTTTGAGCTTGAACACGTGGTTTGCGAATTCGGTACTCTCAAACCTCGGAGGTTGTTCGACATAGACTTCTTCCCTTATTAAGCCATTTAGAAAGGCCGATTTGATATCCATTTGATATAACTTGAAACATCGATGTGCTGCAAATGCAAGCATCAATCGGATGGACTCTAATCGTGCCACGGGAGCATAGGTCTCATCATAATCAAGGCCTTCAACTTGACTGTAGCCCTTGGCTACTAGCGTGCCTTGTTTCTTATGATTTCTCCCTTATGGTTCAATTTATTTTTGAAGACCCATTTGGTTCCAATAATGGTGGTCTTCTTAGGTCTACGGACTAAGTCCCAAACTTGACTTCTTTCAAATTGACCTAGTTCATCTTGCATTGCAATGATCCAATCAGGATCATTTAATGCTTCATCAATTTTTCTAGGTTCAATTTCGGGAATTAGGGCAACTTCATAAGTCTCATTCCTAAAGAATGATCTAGTTCTAACCCCATGGTGGATATCTCCAATAATTTGGTCTTGGGGATGACTAGAGGCTAATCTAGTTTGCCTAGGGGTTGGTGGTGCTTCTTGAATGATTTCACTAGACACAAGCTCAGCCTCAGGATCCGACTGATCTATGGGTTGTCTAGGCTCACCGTCATCGGATTCATCACCATCAACAACATTTGGACTTTCATTCAAACTTAGTCTCCTAATTTCGAATTGGACTTCATCTTCTAGTTGTTCATTGGCTTTTGGAATTTCTTCAAAGACAACATCAGAAGACTCTTCAACCAATCTAGATTTCTTATTGTAGACTCGGTAGGCTTTGCTAACTAGGGAGTACCCGACCAGTATCCCTTCATCAACCTTTTCTGTGAACTTTCCAAGATGGTCCTTAGTGTTTAGGATGAACACCTTACAACCAAACACCCTAAGGTGTTTAACCGTAGGTGGTTTTCCAAACCAAAGTTCATGGGGAGTCTTTCCTAAGAATCTATGGATGAGGACTCAATTTTGCACATAGCAAGTTGTGTTCATAGCTTCAGCCCATAAGTAACTCGGTAGTGAGTACTCATTAAGCATGCTTCGTGCAGCTTCTTATAGAACATGGTTCTTTCTCTCTACAATACCATTTTGTTGTGGTGTTCTAGGAGTGGAGAACTCATGTCTATACCCTCTATCTTGACAAAACTCTAAAAATCGTTGGTTTTGAAATTCACCTCCATGATCACTTCTTATTGTCTTAATTGTTGAAGATTTTTCATTTTCAACTCTTCTACAAAAAGAAATGAAAACATCCAAGGTTTGATTCTTATATTTAGGAAAATAAATCCATGTATATCTAGTAAAATCATCAATGATAACAAAGCAATATCTACTTCCATTCAATGATATGATAGTGCTACAATCAAACAAGTTCATATGAAGTAAATCCAATGCGGTAGAAGTACTTACAGTGCTTTTACCTTTATGTGCAGATTTTGTTTGCTTACCCATTTGACATGCATCACAAATCTTTTCTTTTTCATACTTGATGCTTGGTAAGCCACAGACTAATCCCTTGTTGGCCAACTTCCGGATATTCTTCATGTTAACATGTGCTAGCATTCGGTGCCAAAGGGTGGACTCCTCTTCTTTTGACATGAGACACTTAACAAAAGCATTAGTAGCACTTTTAAAGGATACTTGGTAAATGTTATCTATTCTTGTTCCTACTAGTACTGTGTCCAAGGTGTCATGTTGTCTAACTAGACATTGACTTGATTGGAAATCAATTGTGTAACCCGCATCACACAATTGACTGACACTTAGGAGATTAAATGTCATCCCCTTGACTAGAAGGACATTTTTAATTCTAAGACATTCGGATATTTGAATGTCTCCTATTCCTATGACCTTAAGACTACCATTATTACCAAATGAAATATTACCTCTACTTTTTCTTTGAAGTGTGGTAAATAATGATCTATCCCCGGTCATGTGTTTGGAGCACCCACTATCAACGAACCAAGTTGATAGATGCTCCCCCTCAATCACAACCTACACAATTCAAAAAATAGAGGATTTAGGTACCCACACCTTGGGACCTAAAACACCTACTAAACAAGACTTAGGCACCCATGCCTTGACAACTTTCTTTTGAACCTTGGGTGTCTTAAGTGGCCTAACACCAGTCCTAGACATTAAGAACACAAATGAAGGTTCTTTGGGTCGGTAACCAATACCGGCCCTATTGTAGACTGCCCTTTTTGCATTCAAAATCATGTCTAAGGTCTTTGAGCTAGTTGAGAATTTCTCAAGAATACTCTTGAGTCTCTCAACTTCACTCTTCAATGATTTATTCTCATTTTCTAGCATCTCAACATGCAAATCATCTACATCCTCATCCCTAGAGAATTTCAATTGTTTAACTTCAATTTTCAAAGATTTAATCTCATCCTCTAACATTTCAACATGCAAATCGTCTACATCCACATCCCTAGAGGATTTCAATTGTTCAACTTCTAATTGCAATGATTTAACCTTATTTTTTGACTTTTTCAACATATTGGTTAAACATGCAATTGCTCTATAACATTTCTCAAGTTTGGGAGTGGTTACCTCTTCATCATTCGAAGATGATGAAGCCGCGTTTGAGGAGTCCGAGGATTCATCACTGCTTTCTTCACCTTCCAATGCCATGAGTGCTACATGGCGTGTACTCTTCTCCTCCTTCTCTTCATCGAATGAACTTGAAGAGGATTCATCTCAAGTGGCCTTCAAGGCCTTCTTCTTTTTCTTGGATTTATCCTCCTTCTTGAGCTTTGGGCAGTCCTTCTTGAAGTGCCCTTTTTTACTACATTCAAAGCAAGTAATATTATTCTTATCAAGCTTAACTTCACTTGGGTTACCTTTACCCTTGAAGCGTCGACCCTTCCTCATCATCCTTCTAACAAAATTGGTCATCTCGGAGGAAGAAGAGTCGCTGCCATCCTCCTCGGATTCGGACTCGGATTCGGAAGAAGATGAAGATGATGAGACTTCCTTCTCCTTCTTCTTCTCCTTCTTCTTATTCTTTTCTCCTGCAACTAAGGCAATCCCCTTCTCCTTGGGGTCTTTGTTAGCCATTTCATGCAATTCCAAAACAAGTCATCTAATTTGACAATTGATAAATCCTTGAAAACTTTGTAGGCATCCACCATGGATGATCACAAAGCATTCCTTGGAAATGCTTTTAACACATACCTCACAAGGTCGCGGTTCTCGACCTTTTTATCTATGGAATGAAGACCGTTGAGGATTTCCTTGAATCGGCTATGAAGTTCACTCACCGTTTCATTTTCCTTCATGGTAAGGTATTGGAGTTGGTTGAGAAACAAATCCCTCTTGGTGATCCTTGAATCTCGGGTGCCCTCGTGGAGTTCTATGAGCTTGTTCCACAAATCTTTTGCACTTGTGAATAGACCAAACTTGATTAGTTGGTCTTTGTTCATACCGCATTGTAGGGTCAACACCGCCTTCGCGTCGGCTTCACTTTTCCGAGTTTGTTCAGCCGTCCAACGCCAAGATTCTAGCTCTTTGCCTTCATCATCCTTTGGAGGGGTAAAACCCTCCTTCACCGCGAACCAAGTGTTGATGTCCATCTTTAGATAGTATTCCATCTTCGATCTCCAATATTGAAAATCTGCTCCATCGAAGAAGGCAGGTCGGGTGGTGCTAAAACCTTCTCTCAACGCCATGGATGATAGCTCTCGGTTGTTAATCCACTAGAACAGAGCCCCAAGCTCTGATACCACTTGTTGGAACTTGGATGGCTAGAGAGAGGGGGTGAATATATCCAGACACTGAACTTTAGCACTTATCGATTTTCTGCAACTCAAAGGTCAGTAGCACAGCGGAAGCTAAAGGAAAACAGAGTATGCAGAAATGAAGAGCAAACCAAAACGCTAACAAGAGGATTTATAAGGTTCGGGGATAACTTGCCCCTACTCCTTGGCGTGCCCTTAAGGTGGGCGATCCCTTGATCGTCGACAGATCAAGCTGTTGGTGCAAGTTGCATCAATGATGTTCTTTTTTAAGTGTTTTAATGTTTGACAATAGACTTAAGTCAGTGATACATTGAACAAAGGAAGGGGAGTTAAGAGAGGAGTAACCAAAGTGATGAAAAGTCCTAGTTAACCTAGGCACTAAGACCTGGTGAGTGAAGCTGGGCACTAAGACCTGGTGAGTGAAGCTGGGCACTAAGTCCTGGCAAGGGTTGGGCACCGAAGACCTGCTCAGAAGGTGGACACTAAGTCCTGGTCGGGGACTGGGCAAGAAGACCTGGTTTGGGGAATTGGGCACGAAGACCTGGCCGAGGGTTGGGCACCTAAGTCCTGGACCTAGGCTTTGGGCACGGAGTCTTGGTCCGAGGGACTGAGCAATTTAGCTGAGCGATGACTAAGGACAGGAGTAGAGACGGGTCAGGGTTTGGGCGTCTCGAGGTCCGGAGGTATCGGAAGCTAAGCAAAAGTTCACCCGAAGGATTGGGTGGCAAGCGTCTTCTGAAAGGAGTAGGTGAAAGGCGCGTTCTCGCGGGTGGGAACTTGCGCCGGTTCGACTTAGGGTTTCGTGGAAATCCGAAGTCAGAACCAAGTCCTTAAGCCTAATATTGTATGTATATTTGCTTTGTATGTTTGTATCTTGCAGGTACGTAGAACGGAAGATAAAGTAGGTAACCAGGCTGGAAGCCTTGAAGCCAGGTGCCCCCATGCATCCAGGGCGCCCCCATTGATGGGGGCACCCAAAACAAAGAAGGAAAAACAGTGTTAAGTAAAGAAGGCAGAATAGGCTTCAAGCAGGGCGCCCGGGTTCAAAGTTGTTTTGCTGCTGTGAATTCGAAGCAGGAGATTAGCTTTGACTGGGTTCAAGCTAGGCGCCTGGGAGGTCCGGGGCACCCTGGTCAAAGGTTTTATCAGCTACGGTGAGGTCGACGCAGGGATAAAGTTTGACCGAGCTTATCGGGGCGCCCCCAACGTCCAGGGCGCCCGTAGGAAGCCTATAAAAGGGGCTTCGACCCCTCTGCTTCATACACAACTGCCAAGTGCCATTCTGATCACTCTGACCGACGACAACGTGCTAAAGACGAGGCTCTACAACCGGGAGGCTCCAGGAGGAAGTGCGCGACACTGCGGAGGTCCAGATCGGCCGAGTTTCAGATCTTGTTTGTTCGGTTTGATTTTATTGTTCCGCATTCAATTTATTTATCTTTTGATTGTAATCTTGCACTGTAAGTCAGGTTTTTCCGCCGCCGGAAAGTCCGGGAAAGAGACCAATAGTGGATGGGCGTTCACGTGCATAGGCCTTGGATGTACTGACCCTGGGGGGTCGGGAACCAAGTAAAATCCAGCGTGCAATATGTGTTGGTTGTTGTTTTCTTTGTTCTGTTTATTTTCCGCTGCACTAACACTCTGAGTCTAGAACGAAGATTCGAAAGTTTACGATTTTCTTACGAAGGTTTTCATGGTCAATATTCACCCCCCCTCTATCGACGGCACCGGTCCTACAATTGGTATCAGAGTCGAGCCGCTCTTCACCGGACTAACCGCCGACGGAGCAACGACGCCAGGAGTTGAGGGGGAGCCTAGGGGTGAATCAGGTACAATTTTTTTTAATGTCCATTTTTAAGTTCCATATTATTTGTTTCACGTGCAGGGAGAGAGGGCACTATAAGAATCAGTGCCCTACTCGTAAGACTCGGTTTACACCACCGGCGGCAAAGGGGGCACCAGCGCCAGGAGTCCGGAAAAACAAAGATCACGTACAATACTTCAAGTGCAGAAAATACGGACACTACAAGAACAAATGTCCGACAAAGGTACGTAAAATTTACGTTCCGAAAAGTTTCAAAATGTCTGCACTGTCTTTAGATAATTTAGTTAATTTTTCTGATAAATTAGATTTACTGCATAGTGAAATTAATATTTTGCATGACAAATTAGAAAATACAGATATGACTAAAATATCTGAAATTAATTATTTAATTCAGAACATTAATTCAGTAATTTCTAAATAAATTATCATAACTTTAATTTCAATAATGTTAATTCAGATAATTCTAATTCAGATAAATTAAATCCTAAGGATATATCTGAATTCAAAAGTCTTAAGGATAATTCTAAATTTGAAAATCCTTTAGATAATTATGAATTCAAATTTGAAAATCCGTTGTATAACTATGAATTCGAGATTAAAAATCTTAAGAATAATCCAGAAATTAATTTTGAAAATCTTAAGAATAATCCAGAAATTAATTCTGAAAATCTTAAGGAAAATCTAGAGATTAATGTTGAATTTCTTGATAATATTGAAGATAAAATTCTCCTAGATAATAACTATTACAAAACCTTAACTAGTGGCCCAAATTACTCCTCCTATTTTGAGGATACTAAAAGATATAATTTTGAGGATGAGGAGGATATCGAACTATCTAAGATAAAGGCCATAATTAATAAAGTTCACAAATATTCAAATAAATCAGAATTATTAGAAAAACTTGAAAAAATAGATAAAGATGAAGAAGAAATATTCGAAATAATGAAAATGATGAATTTAAACCCACAATTATTAATTAATCATTTCAACCTTAATTATTCAAATCAAATTAATTGAACTAATTCAAATTAATTCAAATTAATTTAATTTATTCAAATTAATTAAAATAAACTTCAATTAATTCAATTAATTCAAATTATTCAAATTAAATTCAAATTAAATTAAATTCAAATTAAATTAAATTCAAATTAAATTAAATTCAAAATTAAATTAAATTCAAAATAAATTAAATTCGAATTAAATTAAATTCAAATTCAATTAAATTCAAATTCAAATTAAATTAAATTCAAATTCAATTAAATTAAAATCAAATTCAATTAAATTCAAATTCAATTAATTTAAATTCAATTAAATTCAAATTCAATTAAATTTAAATTCAATTATATTCAAATTCAATTAAATTAAATTCAAATTAAAATCAAATTAAATTAAATTCAAAATAAAATCAAATTCAATTAAATTCAAATTCAATTAAATTAAATTCAAATTAAAATCAGATTCAATTAAATTCAAATTAAATTAAATTAAATTAAATTCAATTATATTTAAATTAAAATAAAATTCAATTAAATTCAAATTAAATTAAATTCAAATTTAATTTAATTCAACTTAAAATAAATTAAATCTTAAACAATTCAAACTTAAATTAATCCAATATTAATTAATTTCTAATTAATTCAACTTCAATTAATTCTTAATTAACCTGAATCCAACTAAAATCTTAAATAACTTAAACTCAAACTGAAATAAAATTTTACCCAAATTGTAACAATTAAAATTAATAACATTAAATATGTCAAAGTGGGGTGACATATTCACGGGTTCACACGACATGTATCAAATCGGGAATTTGATACATCATTAGAACTTAAATAAAATGATTTGACTTGTTTGAATCATGCATAATTGTCATGTCATGCATTTGCTATTTATTTTAAATATATGACATGTCATTCATATTTAAATTTTATGCATAATTTAGAACGGCTATAGGAAAAAGAATAATTGAAACTTAATCAACCTAGTATTGGGTGGCGGTGAGATGATAGTACGTTAGGGAAGCCTCTTCTAATAAGGTCAAGTATATACTACTTGGTCTCTTTAGACTGGTGAAACTAGCCGAAGCTACTGATCCAAGACCCAAACTAGTTAGATCAGAATTTTTCAAAAAGTAATTTTGAAAATGAAATTTCATTAAAAGGCTTTGTTAAGGAAAGAGTTGATGATCCAATAAGGCTACGGCCAAAGAAGGCCTAGTGCCTCGCCAAGACCTGGAAGCCAATTTTTGAAACTCAAATTCAAGTTACTTCTTGTCAAATTCAAATCTAACACAAGCTTCAATTAAATCTTAGAGTTAATAATAAATTAAGAAAAATGATTCAAGCATCTCACAATATACCTATAAGGCAACCATGCTTGTTGTATTGATACATCTAAAATGGGTGAGATGTTAAGGACTAATGAATTGAAAAATATTTTTCAAAATTGATTTTCAAAATTGTTAGAATATTTTCCTAAAAATATATTTTCAAAATAATGCTTCAACATAATAATGTTTTTATGGAATTCATGCTTGTCTGATTGATTATACATATTATACATTTTTCAAAAGTATATATTTTCAAAAATTGTTTGACTCACTCAATTAGACTCAAGCCTCTTAGGACAACACTAAAGTTCCTTAAAGCACTTAGATAGAGTCAAACAATGTTGGGTACAGGGGGAGTGGTTTATTCTTTTCGAAAACTGGGCTTTAAACACTATTACTTATGTTTTTCGAAAACTATGTCGGATAAATTACCTTAATTTCAAAATATGTTTCGAAATTTCAAAATACATTCAAAGAGTGTGCTTTGTCTTGTTTGATTTTGATAAACCCTAATGACACAGAGGAATGTCCACTTCATAATCTACAAGGACTCCTAGGATGTATCAGATTTAGGGGGAGTCTGAATCAATCTTCTGAAAAAGTTTTTTGTAATTAATTATTTTGAAATAATTAGATAATTCCTTTGATTTAAATCAAACCTTAAGACTCAAAGGAAGAGTACTTGTGGTCAACAAGCTTCCTAGAACTGGGTCAAGTTTAGGGGGAGGTCAAATTAAAAGAATTATTGAATATTTTAAATATTTTCATACGCTGTATTTTCAAATCTTGCTAAAAACATAAGTATTCGTTCAAAATACTATCATCTGTGTCTTAAAAATACCAGTATTTTCAAAAATTCATCTGGTTTTGATCAATTTGAAAAAAAAGTGTTTATCTTGAGTTTGGAAAATCTTCTAGGACACTTAGGAAAATGTCCTTGTAGTCAACAAGGTTTCCTATGATTGTGTCAAACTAGAAGATAAACCAAATCAAATTTCAAAATGTACTTACAATCTATTATTCTATTTTTCAGAATTTGTGTGACTTATGAAATCATTTTGATATTTACTTGAGTTTGAAAATTTTCCAGTACACTTAGGAAAATGTCCTTGTAGTTAACAAGGTTTCCTAGGATTGTGTAAGACTGGAAAAGAAACCTAGTCAAGTAAAAATATTATGTTTTCAAAATGCATAATACTTTTCAAAAATTACTTATTATTTTTCAAAGTCTCATCTTTTTCAAAAATAGTTAGTACTTGTAAAATTTGTATTTTTCAAAATATCTTTCAAAAATGCATCATATCTTTCAAAGTACTTGCACCTTTCAAAACTCACAGTATTCTTTCAAAAATACAGTATTTTATCAAAAAAATGCATTATTGTTTAAGTCTTCTAAGATCAAAATACGTAAATACTTAGTTTTATGCTATGCCTTCAAAAATTTATACTAAGTATTTTCAAAAGGACCAAATATTCTCATTGTTGGCGCAAGTATTTCTGGTGATTGTTTTTAATGTATGACAAAGGGGGAGAGGTGTGCTTAAATTAGAAAATTTTTCGATTTCTCTCTTACCAAAGGACCATTTAATCAAAATGTTTTTCAAAATGGGAGAGAATGAAAGTTAGAAAAAAAAATTTCTTATTTTTCCCAAAGGATCAAAAATATATTTTCAAAACTAAGGACATTTTTTAGTTTGATCCCAAGGATAATAAGTTAGCCCCTTAAACCAATCTAACTTAAGTTATTGTCAAACATCAAAAAGGGGGAGATTGTTGGTGCAAGTTGCATCAATGATGTTCTCCTTTAAGTGTTTTAATGTTTGACAATAGACTTAAGTCAGTGATACATTGAACAAAGGAAGGGGAGTTAAGAGAGGAGTAACCAAAGTGAAGAAAAGTCCTAGTTAACCTAGGCACTAAGACTTGGTGAGTGAAGCTGGGCACTAAGACCTGGTGAGTGAAGCTAGGCACTAAGTCCTGGCAAGGGCTGGGCACCGAAGACCTGCTCGGAAGGTGAGCACTAAGTCCTGGTCGGGGACTGGGCAAGAAGACCTGGTTCGGGGAATTGGGCACGAAGACCTGGCCGAGGGTTGGGCACCTAAGTCCTGGACCTAGGGTTTGGGCACAGAGTCTTGGTCCGAGGGACTGAGCAACTTATCTGAGCGATGACTAAGGATAGGAGTAGAGACGGGTCAGGATTTGGGCGTCTCGAGGTCCGGAGGTATCGGAAGCTAAGCAAAATTCCACCCGAAGGACTGGGTGGCAACCATCTCCTGAAAGGAGTAGGTGAAAGGCGCGTTCTCGGGGGTGGGAACTTGCGCCGTTTCGACCTAGGGTTTCATGGAAATCCGAAGTCAGAACCAAGTCCTTAAGCCTAATATTGTATGTATATTTGCTTTGTATGTTTGTATCTTGCAGGTACCTAGAATGGAAGACAAAGCAAGTAACCAGGCTGGAAGCCTTGAAGCCAGGCGCCCCCATCAGTGGGGGCGCCCCCATGCATCCAGGGCGCCCCCATTGATGGGGGCACCCAAAACAAAGAAGGAAAAGCAGTGTTAAGTAAAGAAGGCAGAATAGGCTTTAAGCGTGGCGCCCGAGAGGTCCGGGGCGCCCGGGTTCAAAACTGTTTTGCTGCTGCGAGTTCGAAGCAGGAGATTAGCTTTGACTGGGTTCAAGCTAGGCCCCCGGGAGGTCCGGGGTGCCCTGGTCAAAGGTTTTATCAGCTGCGGCGAGGTCGGCGCAGGGATAAGGTTTGACCAAGCTTATCGGGGCGCCCCCAACGTCCAAGGCGCCCGTAGGAAGCCTATAAAAGGGGCTTCGACCCCTTTGCTTCATACACAATTGCCAAGTGCCATTTTGATCATTCTGACCGACGACAACGCGCTAAAGACGAGGCTCTACAACCGGGAGGCTCCAGGAGGAAGTGCGCGACACTGCGGAGGTCCAGATCGGCCGAGTTTCAGATCTTGTTTGTTCGGTTTGATTTTATTGTTCCGCATTCAATTTATTTATCTTTTGATTGTAATCTTGCACTGTAAGTCAGGTTTTTCCGCCGCCGGAAAGTCCGGGAAAGAGACCAATAGTGGATGGGCGTTCACGTGCATAGGCCTTGGATGTACTGACCCTGGGGGGTCGGGAACCAAGTAAAATCCAGCGTGCAATATGTGTTGGTTGTTGTTTTCTTCGTTCTGTTTATTTTCCGCTGCACTAACGCTCTGAGTCTAGAACAAAGATTCGAAAGTCTACGATTTTCTTATGAAGGTTTTCACGGTCGATATTCACCCCCCCTCTATCGACGACACCGGTCCTACACAAGCCCCGAAAAATCCGGATAGTAAGTAACCTCCTTCTCGGTGGAGTAACCTCTCCACAGCGTTTCAACAAAGATAGAGTTTTAAGCACAATGAAACACAAGAAGGATCTTACAGAGCACCTAGGACAGCAAGAACTCAGACAAACTTCTCCCGAGCTCCACTCAGCGCAGATCTCACGCAAGAATCCCCTTCTTCGTGTCTTCTCGCTGATGGACTCGCCAAGCTTTTTGACTCTTCTTCCCAATGCTCAAGTAACAGTTGGTTGCTTTAAAGATTGCAGTTGCTTGCTCAAGATGATGGAACAACAGATCGCACAAGCAAAGTGTGGAGAATTGATCGCGCAACAAGAACTGAACTCTTCAAGCTTTACCCAGCTCTTCTCCGCTACGCAGCTTAAGTCTCTCCACTGATCACTAGGTCACCATCTCACTGCAGCCTCCAGCTGCTCACCTGCAACACCCAGCTACCACTGAGCTCTCCCTGGACTCCCTGAGCTTCCCTCAACCAAGCTCCAGTCTGCAGCTCCAGTCGTTGCAACCTGAGATGGCAAATGGACAAACTTGTTGAGGCAATCGACCCTTAAATGATTGAAAGATCATGGTTTTGATGTGTGTGTGTAAATATGTTTAAGGTTAGAGTGTTATGTTGTATTTGATGTGTGTGATTGAGTTTGCAGGACTTGGAGAATCATATATGGTGGACATATCTGAGGGAGGAGAGTTCCAAGGGCAAGCCAGGAAGTGGACTTCAAGGGCACACGTGAAGGGTGGTGTGGAGGCAAGCCAAGGGAAGGCTTGCGTGCGCATCCGAGGGACGATAGCCAGAGGAAGAGGACTTCAAGGGGCGAGCCAAGGGAGCAGACCTGAAGGCACACGTGAAGGAGAAGGTCCGGAGTGGCTGGAGCTGAACTGGGAGGCAGGGCAGTCGACTGGCCCAGAGGCAGTCGACTGCAAAAACCCACAGAAATTTTGCGGCCTCGGACTAGTCGACTGGCATTTGGGCAGTCGACTGGTATACCCCCGAAACTAGCCGTTGGCTAGCATTTAATGCTAGGACAGTCGACTGCCCTAGGGGCAGTCGACTTGTGCGGGCTGGACAGATTACGAATATGTCCTGTTCACCTATAAAAGGAGCACTTTTTGCACGTGCACGGTACGGTTCCGTACAGTGTCGAAGTACTGCTCGTGTGTAGAGTGATTCTTACTTCCTCTCTCGTATTTCTGCATCTGTAAAGAGGAAGATATTGCTGTAAAGGTTTCTCCACCTCAAGGAGACTTTTCGATAGTGAAAAGTGGTGCTTGCGGCGTGGATCCTTGGACTAGTCACCCATCTGGGTGGATACCAAGTAAACGATAAGTGTTAGCATTGTCTTTATTCCTTTGCATAATATTTCCGCTGCGCTAACAATTCTGTAGAGATCCAAGATCCGAAAAATGGCATTCACCCCCCCTGCACGCCTTAAACGATCCTTCAGTTGGTATCAGAGCCGGTGCATTTCGGAAGATCTAACAGTCAACCGGAGCAATTGTAATGACGTTTCAAGAGGGATACTCCACCGCACGACCACCCTTCTTCGACGGGAACGACTTCGCGTAATGGAAAGGTAGGATGCAATACTACCTTATGAATGACATTGAAAATTGGATAAGTGTAACAGATGGCTTCGAGGCGCCCGTCGATGAAAGAGGAGACCCAACACGAATGAGATCATGGTCGAAGGAGGTGATGAAGAGGGCGCAATGCGCAATCAAATGCCAAGGCCACCACCACACTGCAATGCGGGCTCTCGAAGGAGCAACTGAACAAGGTGGGGTCGTTCAAGAGCGCCAAGGAACTATGGGACAAGTTGGTTGAAATGAATGAGGGGTCAAACGAGTCCAGAAGAGCCAAGAAGGACTAGTGGCCCAACTGTTGGGACCGGGTGCATGTTAGCAAGGATGCGGGTTCGTAATTTTAAAATTTAATTACGTGCAGCGGAAGGTTTAGCATAAATAATTTCATAAATTATTTAACCACACATCTAAGCATGCAACCTTATATTGTGTAGACATGATCATATATTAAAATTTTGCAGAAAGTAAACTAATTTACTTAATACCTCGCGTAACTCGAAGGAAGGGACGAGATCTAACCGTAGCGTCCCTTGGAAGCTCCGCCTCTATTCGCGTCCACGCCGAGTTTTCTTCGGGATGACTTCGCAAAGCCACGAGTTTCGTGCCGACAAGAACTACTAGATTCTCCAAAGGCACGACAAGAATACCAAGAGAGAGATGGGAAGACTAACCACCAAACGAAGAATGGAATCAAGATTCCGGGAGGAAGGCAGGAGTTGCGCCTGCTTCTTCTTCTTCTTCGGCAGCTACTTGGTGGATGAAGCTCACGGCAACAAAGGGGTCCTCCTTTTAGGGCTGGCGGCACTAGAGGAGGGAGAGGGAGAGAAGGAGAGAGAGAGAGGGCTTATTTCTAGATCTCTTAGATTCCTCTCCAAGCCTTGCCTTGGTTCCTTTATATAGTAGTCTCTCAATCACCAAGTCTCCTTTTTATGAAATAAATTTTCATAAGAAATTTATCATATAAATTTTTTCAATGAATTATTCCATCATGCCAAGTTTTTATCATAATTTAATTTATGATAAAAACAACCATGTCTCCCTTTTCTTATGGAAAGAAATTTCTTTATATAAATTTCTTTATATAAATTTCTTTATCATGTTAAATCAATCCATTATTGATTTTATAAAATAAAATAAACCAATCCATGGTTCATTTTAATTTCCATGAAAAATAAATTTCTTTATATAAATTTCTTTATCCATAATTTTATAAAACAAACCACGCTCGGTTTATTTTATAATTTGAACCAAAAATTCGGTTTTCCCCTTTTGTTGTGGCCGACCAAACAAAGAGGGTGGGGACCCTCATTGGCCGGCCAAACCCAAGCTAAAACCATACGAATTAAACTCATTTAATTCGTCCAATAAGTCTTCAAAAGACTTAGCCATTTTATGCTTCCGATGCGTCTCTGAAAAATTCAGATTCGACTTATCTCTCTTGATCGGAAAATCTAATTTTCAACTCATTTTAAATCTCTCGGATAACTCGTAGTGCGTGTGACTAAATAGGCATTCGATTTATGTTGGCCGTCTATAATCAACCAATTATAGAATGATCATGAGTGGCACCTAGTAGTACATCATGATCCCCAATTAATCGAAAGATCAACGGTTGACCTCAGAAATGATTCTGAAACCCTTCAGCAGCCATAATGAATCGTGCCCCATTCCCTTCACCATCTTATACCCACATGGTTCAGGACACGGTCTATGTGTGTCAGTCCCCACTAGGCTGACTACGTCACACCTAGCCCAAGCAATGTTTTTCTCGTCCTACGGATTCTAGTTACTCTCATGTTTCTGAGAAATTCATACTCTAAACATGTGATGCTCTGGCCAGAGGCTTCAAGTAACAATCCGACGATAGACCTTGGGTATACATCTCCTCGCAAGTAGTGGTGAATCCTTTGTAGGCTATTCAAACATCTTCGGGCACTTCGGCTTATACCCAACCATCCTGGGTCCACACCTCCTTAGAGATGCTTGCTTAAGATGTCAAAGTTTAAGTCTCCATGACCAAGATGACTTGAACACCGCTAGTCAAAAGAACATCGCACTTAAGCTGCAGTAAGAACTTCATTGACATATCTATATGTAGATTACCATATGAAGTTTTACAGCCAGTCACTCCAATGAACTAGTTCCCTTAACTAGCATTCATGTTTATCTCCTGACATCCCAATGTCTCCAGCCAGTGAGAATCAGCTGATTATAAAATAACAAATGCTAGTCTCAACAGAATTGATAGTGTCCGTATTTATCAATTCATCGACTAGGGACAATTTCAATACTTCACAATTGCACATGTAGAGATAATCACTAGTTGTGAATTCATCACAAATTCTCTCATGCTGTGAATTGTATTGCGGACATTCAGTAAATGAGTTCAAGATCTCAATCAAATATACAAGCATGTATACTCAAATAGTGAATATTCATTTATTAAAATAAATGATTACAATCATAAGGCGATTGCCTTAGGACACTTCTCTCACAATACTAACAAACTCCCACTTGGCCTAATGCCAATCGCTACGGTATCCAATACCACAGGCTCTAACATGACCCTCAAACTTACTTTGAGGTAAGGTCTTAGTTAAAGGATCCGCTAAATTCCTTTCAGTGAGAATTTTCTCAATTTGTATATCATTCCTACTTATAATCTCTCTGATCAGATGATAGCGGCGAAACACATGTTTGGATCGCTGATGAGACCTTGGTTCCTTTGCTTGTGCAATAGCTCCATTGTTATCACAGTAAACCGACACTGCTTCATCAATGGTTGGAACCACACCAAGTTCTGAGACAAACGTCTTGATCCAGACTGCTTCCTTTGCTGCTTCCGAAGCTGCAATATATTCCGCTTCCGTGGTAGAATCCGCTACGGTGTCTTGTTTGAAACTTTTCCAACTTATTGTGCACCATTCAAGATAAATACGTATCCAGACTGAGATTTGGAGTCATCCTTATCTGTCTAGAAACTGGCATCTGTATACCCACGTATTACCATATCACCTTCTCCATATATTAGGAACACATCCTTAGTTCTTCTTAAGTACTTAAGGATTGTCTTGACAGCCGCCCAATGATCCATTCCTGGATCAGACTGGTATCTGCTTGTGACGCTCAGAGCATACGATACATCGGGCCTAGTACATAACATAGCATACATGATAGATCCTATCGCAGATGCATAAGGAATCTTATTCATACAAATCCTCTCGTCTTCTGTGCGCGGACACATAGACTTTGAAAGGTTGATCCCATGCCTGATGGGAAGGTAACCTTTCTTGGATTCCGACATGCTAAACCCTTTTAGCACTCGGTCTATATATGTAGACTGCGAAACACCAAGCAACCGTTTTGATCTATCTCTATAGATTCTAATGCCAAGGATATAAGTTGCTTCTCCCAGGTCTTTCATGGAGAAAGTTTTGGATAACCAAATTTTAATCGACTGTAAGACTGATATATCGTTTCCTATAAGTAATATGTCATCGACATATAATACCAGGAATACGACTGCACTCCCACTAACCTTCTTGTACACACAAGGTTCGTCAGGATTTTGTGAGAAATCAAACTCTTTGATTGTCTCATCAAAACGGATGTTCCAGCTCCTGGATGCTTGCTTCAGTCCATATATAGATCGTCGAAGCTTGCATATTTTGATTTTATCAACCGATGTGAAACCTTCAGGTTGTATCATGTATACATCCTCAAGCAGGTTTCCATTAAGGAAAGCTATTTTCACATCCATTTGCCATATCTCATAATCATAATGAGCTGCTATGGCCAGGAGCATCCGAATGGATTTAAGCATAGCTACTGGCGAATAGGTTTCGTCATAATCAATCCCTTATTTCTGACGATATCCTTTTGCCACTAATCTAGCCTTAAAGGTAACAACATTACCTTCCATGTCGATTTTCTTCTTGAAAACCCACTTGCACCCTATGGGCTTAATCCCTTCAGGTGGGTTAACCAAGTCCCATACTTGATTTTCGTACATGGAATCCATTTCCGACTTCATGGCTTCAGGCCATTTGTCCCTTTCTGAACTTTTCAGAACATCATCATAACTGATAGATTTGTCATCGCTAATGAGTAACACGTCGTTCGATTCACTTACGAGAAATTCGTATCTCTCTGGAATATTGCGTGTCCTATCAGATCTACGAAGAAGTGGTGTTGTTTTAGGTTCAACTAATAGCTCGTCATTATGAGTTATTGGTTGTGGGTCTAGACTAGGTGTCTCTGTAATGTCTATTGGAGTTTCTTGAACTTCTTCAAGTTCAATACTACTCCCACTGTTTTCTTATAAAAGAAATTCTTTTTCCAGAAATACAGCATGCCTTGAAACAAACACCTTTTGTTCCAAGGGATGATAGAATTGGTAACCCTTTGTTTCTTTAGGGTATCCAATAAATAGACATTTATCAGACTTAGCATCCAATTTGTCTGATACAGTCCGCTTCACATAAGCAGGACAACCCCATATCTTAAGGTGAGTTAAGTAAGGTTTCTTACTATTCCACGTCTCATATGGAGTAATAGAGACAACCTTGGTCGGGACTCTGTTTAGCAAATAAACAGCTGTCTTAAGCGCATAGCCCCAAAAGGATTTTGGAAGAGTTGCATGATTCATCATAGATCTAACCATGTCCACCAAAGTTTGGTTACGCCTCTCAGATATACCATTATGCTGTGGTGTATACGGCGGAGTCCATTGAGACAATATCCCATTGTCCCTAAGATAATCTTGAAACTCTTGACTTAAGTATTCACCACTCCGATCGGATCGAAGTATCTTAATACTTTTGCCAAGCTGTTTCTCTACTTCATTTCTGAACTCTTTGAATTTCTCAAAAGCTTCAGATTTGTGTTTCATCAAGAACACATACCCGAATCGTGAGTGATCATCGATAAGGGTAATGAAGTAGCTATAGCCTCCTTGTGCAAGAGTTGACATTGGTCCACATACATCGGTATGTATTAGACCAAGCAATTCTCCCACTGGTTTACCTTTTCCGGAAAAGGGTAATTTGGCCATCTTGCCTTTTAAGCATGACTCGCATGTATCAAATGAACCGGGTTTAAATGATTCCAGAATTCCACATCGGTGTAATTTGGTCATGCGTTTCTTACTTACATGGCCAAGACGACAATGCCACGTATAGGAGTCTATTTGATTATCTATTCGAGCACGTTTGTTGCTAACTTCGATATTGAAAACGTCACCGGATAAATCTAACGTGTAGATACCATTGCATAAAGTTCCAGTCTCATAAATAACACCATTTAAAGTTATGTAACAACAATTGTTACTAAAAGTTAAATGGTAACCCTTTTCATTCAAGCATAAAATAGATACAATGTTCTTTATTAACGAAGGAACAAAATAATAATTATCCAATTCTAAGACAAGTCCAGCAGGGAGCTTTAGCAAATATGTTTCGATGGAAACAGCAGCAATCTTTGCTCCATTTCCAACTCGCAAATTCGTTTCTCCCTTGACGAGTCTTCTTCTATTCCTTAGCCCCTTTATGTCATTACATATATGTGAGCTACACCAAATATCCAGTACCCAGGCAGTTGAGGAGATAGAGTGACATTCAATAACGAAGATACCTGAAGAGGATGGGGCATCGGATGCCTTCTTCTTCAAGGACTCAAGATAAACCATGCAGTTTCTTCGCCAGTGACCCTCCTTGCCACAGTGATGGCAAGTGCCTTTTGGTGCCTTTTCAGTCTTTTTGGCCTTTTTCTTCCTTCCCTTGTTTTGTTCTTTGGACTTCCTCTTAGAACTTTTCTTTGAGGAACCAACTAACAGTATCGTCTTCTGATCCTGCTTTACAGAAGGCTCTACAGTCTTCAGCAGGTTGAGCAACTCAGGAAACTGGTCTGGAGTTGCATCTTCAGGAGGACGGTTGGGAAGTTGTTTTTCAAGGACATAAGCAAGCTTTTCTGCCTTGAGGACTATCCTCAGGTTTCTAAGCCAGTCCATGAAGTTTGGCCCAGTTAGCTTATTGGTGTCCAAAATTGAACGCAAATTCAGAGAAGACATGATCAAGTGATTATCCTAGAAATACAAATTGAGCTTATGTGAGAAGAATGATAAAGAATGCATCAACATTCATCAATTAAATCCTATTTATTTTTCGAATTGAATAACCCTTTTTATCAATTCAGGAGATCGTAGGAACATCTCCAAATAGGTTGATATCCAACCATAGATAAGAACAACCATGGCTGTGGCCATCAAGTTATTCTTAGCTATAAAGGTAGGTAATTATATCGATTACATATCAATATATGTAACTATCACTTTATGCTATCAACTAATTGAATGTTTGCATAAATCATTGGGTTGTTAACTCATTAACAAGTATGCAACAATATACATAGCACCCAACTGCACCTCTCTTTACATCGACCTTGGCTGTGGCACAACAAATCGATGCTCAAGCTTAAGGCTGACCCATTAATCAAGAAATAGTTTTAAT